>JAVTVY010052365.1:0-28265 GCA_036873755.1 Hanleya hanleyi
GTCTCTACTAGCATATCTGCTTTCTATGTCAAATATTCAAAACCAGATAATTTCATTTGTTCGTTTAAACGGAGCGATCATGTGACATAATGCTTTGTGAAGTTTGGAATAGGATCAAATACACGGTGAACGAAGTCAGTCTGCTATAAGGATAATAATTTAATGAAATGTGATATTCCCTTAGCTCGGTAAGATGGATTTCACGTATAGCAGTGGCACGGATCAGTGCTCCCGCTCTATTCTACATGTACGTAATAATTTACATGACATTTTGAATGTTTTATTATACCCCAGGGTAAGTCATATAACTAGATGTACCATTGTGGCTGCAAAGAATTCAGTATCAACAGAAACGTTAGAAATTGTTTGGACACTTGAGTGCGTTAACCTTAAGTACCTGTATAAAAAGATGGGTTACGCAAGCACTGCTTTTGCATTCACAAGTTTAGTATTATGGTACATAAATCTTACATGTGATTGTAGAGCTGGAACATGTTACTAGATTCGGGACATGTGATTGTAGAGCTGTGACTTTATTTTAGAGCTGGGACATGTGATTGTAGAGCTGGGACATGTGATTGTAGAGCTGGGACATGTGATTGTAGAGCTGGGACATGTGATTGTAGAGCTGGGACATGTGATTGTAGAGCTGGGACTTGATTGTGGAGAGGGGGAACATGTGTTTGTAGAGCTGGGGCATGTCTTTGTAGAGCTGGGACATGTGATTGTCGAGATGGAACATGTGAATGTAGAGGTGGGACTTGATTGTGGAGCTGGGACATATGCCTGCAGAGCTGGAACATGTGATTGTAGAGCTGGAAATTGTGATTGTAAGCTGAGACTTGATTGTGGAGCTGAGACATGTGACTTGAACTGGGACATCTGATTCTAGAGCTGGGTTATGCAATTGTAGAGGTGGGACATGCGATTGTAGAGCTGGGACATGTGACTGCTGAACTGGAACATCTGATTGTAGAGCTGGGTTATGTAATTGTAGACATGTGATTGTAGAGCTGGGGCATGTGATTGTAGAGATGGGACTTCATTGAAGAGCTGGGACTTGATTCTGGAGCTGGGACATGTGACTGCGGAGCTGGGACATGTGATTGTAGAGCTGGGACATGTGACTGCTAAGCTGGAACATCTGATTGTAGAGCTGGGTTATATGATTGTAGAGATGGAACATGGGGCATGTGATTGTAGAGATGGAGCTTGACTGAAGAGCTGGGACTTGATTCTGGAGCTGGGACATGTGACTGCGGAGCTGGGACATGTGATTGTAGAGTTGTGACTTGATTGTAGAGCTTAACGTAGGCCCCATAAAAAAATGCCTTGTTTCCCATCACTGACTTTTCAAAAAGTCGGACGGGCGGTCCTTTTTTAGCCCACCATCATGGTGGGCTGTTTAAATCGCTTTTCGTCCGTGGTCCGTCGTCCGTCCGTCCGTCCGTCGTCCGTCATCCGTCTGTCCGTCAGTCCGTCCGTAAACAATTCTTGTTATTGCGATTTCTCAGGAACTACTTTATGGATCTTTCTCAAATTTGGTACACAGGTTCCCCTTGGGGTCTAGCTGTGCAAGATACCTTTTCTGGTCCGATTCGAAAATCCAATATGGCCACCAGGCTGCCATCTTGGATTTCCCCATGAAATCTTGTTATCGCGATTTCTCAGAAACTACTGCATGGATCTTTCTCAAATTTGATACACAGGTTCCCCTTGGGGTCTAGTTGTGCAAGATACCTTTTCTAATCCGATTCGAAAATCCAATATGACCACCAGGCAGCCATATTGGATTTCCCCATGAAACCTTGTTATCGCGATTTCTCAGGAACTGCTGCATGGATCTTTCTCAAATTTGGTACACAGGTTCCCCTTAGGGTCTAGTTGTGCAAGATACCTTCTTCGGTCCGAATCGAAAATCCAATATGGCCACAAGGCAGCCATCTTGGATTTCCCCATGAAACCTTGGTATCGCGATTTCCCCATGAAACTTTGTTATCGCGATTTCTCAGGAACTACTGCGTGGGTCTTCTCAAATTTGGTACACCGGTTCCCCTAGGGGTCTAGTTGTGCAAGATACCTTTTCTGGTCCGATTCGAAAATCCAATATGGCCACCAGGCAGCCATCTTAGATTTCCCCATGAAACCTTGTTATCGCGATTTCTCAGGAACTACTTCATGGATCTTTCTCAAATTTGGTACACAGGTTCCCCTTGGGGTCTAGTTGTGCAAGATACCTTCTTCGGTCCGAATCGAAAATCCAATATGGCCACAAGGCGGCCATCTTGCTTCTACAAACCTTGTTATCGCGATTTCTGAGGAACTACCAGATGGATCTTTCTCAAATTTGGTACACAGGTTCCCCTTGGGGACAGTTGTGCAAGATACCTTTCTGGTTCTCGATTTCGAAAATCCAATATGGCCACCAGGCAGCCATCTCGGATTTCCCCATGAAACATTGTTATCGCCATTTAGGAAGTACTGCATGGATCTTTCTCAAATTTGGTACACAGGTTCCCCTTGGGTCTGGTTGTGCAAGATGCCTTTTCTGGTCCGATTCGAAAATCCAATATGGCCACCAGGCAGCCAGCTTGGATTTCCCCATGAAACTTTAATCATTTCTCAGGAAGTACTGCAGGTTCCCCTTGTCGTCTAGTTGTGCAAGATACCTTTTCTGGTCCGATTCGAAAATCCAATATGGCCACCAGGCGGCCATCTTGGATGTTCCCATGCAACTTTGTTATCGTGATTTCTCAGGAAGTACTGCAGGGATCTTTCGCAAAGTTGATACATTGGTTCCCCTTGGGGTCTAATTGTGCAAGATACCTTTTTATGGTCCGATTCGAGAATCCAATATGGCCGCCAGGTGGCCATCTTGAATTTCTCCTTGAAACATTGTTATCGTGAATTCTCAGGAAATATTTCATGGATCTTTCTGAAATTTGGTACACAGGTCCCACATGGGGCCTAGTTGTGCAAGATACCTTTTTTGGTCCGATTCGAAAATCCAAGTTACGCTTCAAATTAATACGGTATTCCCGATTTGTGACGTTGCATCACAAGAGTCGGCGGATCAAATGGTGGGGCATATTCTATATATTGACTATAGAGAATATCCACACCTTCACCTTCCATATCAAGGAGTTCAAATAATTCGGAATTAAAATGTATTTCTTCAAATTTTAAAATCAGTTTTCTTTAGTCCATGCAGTTGCAAGTGAACTGCCCCACCCTTTCGTCTGCCGGCGGGTCGGCTACATGAAGGGACGTCACTCTTGTGACTCAACGTCACAACTCGACAACTGTAGACTACTGCATGTTTCGATCCAAGGGAGATAATCGGGATTCAGGCACTTTCGAAGTTTCAACATTACTGCGCGGACCGGATCCCTTCAGTATTAAGTATTGTACCATCTTACTATTTTCGAGCATGGTATCTTAAAAGAGATATCTCAAACTAGCCCAGTAAACAGAGCAGAATTAGCATTCGTTCCTAATTATAAAATCTTAAGTATGTTTCATAGCTCATGCCAAAGTGTCAAAGAGATTGGTCTTCGCTTCCAGTACCCAATGATGACACGTGCAAAAAAAATAAATAAAAAAAATACTACAAAACAAAGGCGAAGGATCCTCGGTACATGTAAATTCACTTTCAGACTAACTTTGCTCATTTCTCTTGTATTATAACAACCAACATAAGTACAGTTTCTAGAAATCTTGAAACTCCTGAAACTTAGATTATATCTTGGTGTTTTTCAGTGTCCCTTTTTCGCTCAGATTCGAAATTCTGTAAACAAAATTACAAATCAATCGTTTGTTCTTAGTAACAATGGACAAAAAGATCCGCTTGTCATTAGCTTGCAATTATCGGACAATGGTGGGCGTCAAGATCCTTCAGGATCTCTCGTTATATTTTATTTTTTATTTTCGGAAGGGCATAGGAATGGTTCAGTTCATTCAAGAATCCACTGATATTAAGATAGTGATAGTCTAATTTGGTTCTTAAATGGTATACAATTCATTTTAAAGTTTCATTTTGTACACGGTCTTGCTAAAGATTGAATAAATACATTGGATAAATCGGCAAAAATCCCATAGCGTTTGTATTTCCATTCTCACCTCCTGCATACTGCTATATGTGAGGTCATCTCATTTTGATTTCGTAGTCGCAAACTCTCCATTCCTATGCAGGTAGACAGAACTCGAAAGATGGTATTGATAAAATCTGAATCCTTGTGATTTGAAAGGAAAAAACTGTGCGTGTTTTATTCCAGCAGGAAAAAATAAGCTGAGCTATTCTCACGAAATGGAGAACATGACGATCATGAATATTACCTTGGGCAGTCATACCACAAAGTCCACTCGGCATGAAACTATATATCACTGGAGAATAGAACAACGTAAGTTCTTCAACGGAAAATAAATATCAACTATACATTTATACAATGACAATGCTGCAGATGTTGTGTTCCTGTGTTACTACTATACATTTATATACGACTAGAAATTTATACACAAACAGAACGAAAATGGGATTACAACCACAAGATTGCAAACAGCGATGTCGCCTTGATTACAGCAAAGATGCTTGTCATTGAAAGACCTTCAATGAGGTCCAATTACAGATAAAAAAAAATAACAGAATTATTATCGGTCTTGGAAAGGACGACTAGATAAACATCTTCAGTATCTCCACACACAAAACAGTCAAGTAAGAAGTCTCGATCCAGGACAGTATCTAATAATCATGACATCCAATGGCGCACAGAAGAAACATCAAGTTGCTGGCAAGGCCCGGGTATCGCACAATGTAAGACTGTCGCGTATAAAATTTTGACATCACCCCAGCTACTCTGCCACAACAAGCATTCGTAGCGCGCCACAACAGTCGCTGGTGTAAACCAAAGTCAGTTCAGCTTCATTTTCATACCAAAAAAAAACACCAACAAGGCAGATGAGAAAAAAATAAAAAATAAATCGGGGCGGGCGGACAAAACGGGGTGGGCGGTGATGGGAAACAAGGCATTTTTTTTATGGGGCCTTATAGGAATTTAAGTTAGCAGTGAACTCAGACTGTTATCCACTTTTCTCGGAAGTTTCTGTCTTTAAGGAAACCATAACGTTTATTCTGATCCATAGTTCATCATATCTTGACTCTTCGTTTCTTTCTTCAGGGCCCTATACTGAGAACCTGGTATTTGACTCTGGACCGGTTGTACAAAGGTACTGGCGGAAGAACAGCTTTATTTAAAATGGCCACCGACCAGGTTAGTCATGTTGAGGATAAAATGTGAGCATGAATTGTTTTGTGTATTTCTCTCACAGATGTTGGTGAGATATAAACTATATTTGACAAGCAGAAGACATGGGTTACTAAACCACCAGTCAGTTTGGGCGGGAAGTATTATAATTCATGGTATGGCGGTGTCCATCCATCCATGCATCCATTTGTCCCTCGTAGCGTCTGTCCTTTAACTTTTCTTGTGACTGCAACACGCCATAAAATTTTGCTGGGCTCTTTCCAAATTTGCCACACATTACCTTCACCATGTGTGACCTTTTCGTTCCTATTCGATTTTCTCCTGAGTAATGTACCTTAATCGTCCGAAAAACTACTTGCATCTGCTACTTTTTCTTGCGAACGCAACTCGTCATTTGTTGGATTCTTTATAAATTTTAGACGTGTGATCCGACGTGTTTCCCAAGTTATTCCCCTTGATCGTTGAAAAGAACCAGTTCCATCTGCTACCGTGTCTCCAGAATGCAACTCTTCATAGCTAGATTCTTTCGAAATTTGTCGACGTTATGCCCTTCGCTTGTTGGAAATACGACGTCCAACTGGCAGGCCTTAGACCACTATACATTGCCGGCCATGTTCACTTAATTAATCTCGCCGATTCCGTATTGCAGTCTAGACTTCCATATTTTGTCAAGAAGTAGTTTCAAGTGCTACATCCTGGCAAACATCTTGACATGTGTTGCCCTCCTAGATTTTGAGTTATACGCGCTCGTACAAATGATGTCAAACTTTTGGCCTTTTTCTCTGCTTGTAGAAAGCGATGCACAGGCACCCAAATACTCCTCCTGAGCACAATACCTTATTATGCCTTGAGTTAAAATCAAACTCACAGCGAAACCGAACACATATCATGCTCCAAACAGCTACCGGCTTATTCGTCGCAACAGAGGCAGAAAAAAACAAAAAATAATTCTCTTCCTCGAAAAATCCCATTTGAAACATTTTCATGGACGAAACCATCACACTCAGGTGGTGTAAAAACCACAATCGGAAGGTGTAAAAACCACCATCGGGAGGTGTAAAAAAAACAAACAAAAAACATAGCATCAGGTGGTGACGCTTATGATTCTTGAAAACAATTGATCATGTTTAAACGTTGGATTTGAACAGAATGACCCCATTACCATTACATCATTGATCAGCTAATCCGATGATTATCTCCTTAGCTTCCCTTTATTGCACATAATGATATTTATCTCCTATTGCCCCTTTGATCCATTTTCTGGGTTTAACCATGTTGTTATCTACTGTGTATTTTCATGGGCATATCTTCGGTTCAATTGAAGTCTCGTTTGCAACCTGGGAGTCGAGCATCGAGCTTATGGTCAAACATCCCTGCAACCATAACCATGGTGCATTGCATATATGTTTACCTGTTAAACGTTTATCTGTTAGTCAAATTCAGTATTCTCGATGCGGCGTCATATTATTTACACAGTACAGGTAAATTAGTTTGTAAAAAGATTATTTCATAGCATGACTAAGTTACTGGTTTGAAATCACAAACTGTATAATATAATATAATATATGAGTAGTATATAAAGTGCATTACAGGTCGCATTGACCTACTTTTTTGTTCCCCCAGGGCCGTATTTGGGGCGTAACTTGATCACGTGACGATCATGTGATCGTGGGAGGAAAACTACCTCCAGCACAAGAGAGTTCCAATCTAGGGGGAGGTAACTCTGGGTGGCTATAGTTCCGGCAACCTGTAACCTTTGTATTCATCCGCGGTGATGCGGTCTGGCCGCGGTTTTGGCGGTGATTCGGTCTCGGGGAAAAAGCTTCCGCGGAGAAAAAGTAGTCCCTAGATAAAATGGTCCGATTGGGTCGAGTGAGGTATCAAAGTGAAGCTTAGGTGAAGGGGCATCTAATGGGCTGGGTGTGGGGTTGAACTATCGGCATTCTGCGCATGCGCCGTGGCCCAAGGTTATGGAAATAGACGTTTTGGGATGTAGGGGAGTCCCTAATGGTCCAATGGGGTCGAATGAGGTATCCAAGTGAAGCAATCGTGAAGGGGCATGTGATGGACTGGGTGTGGGGTTGAAATAGCGGCATTCTGCGCACGCGCGATGGCCCAAGAGTATGAAAATAGCCGTGTTGGAGCTAGGGGAGCCACTAATGGTCCGATGGGGTCGACTGAGGTATCCAAGTGAAGCATTCGTGAAGGGGCATCTGATGGGCTGAGTGTGGGGTTGAAATATCGGCATTCTGCGCATGCGCGGTGGCCCAAGGGTATGGAAATAGACGTTTTGGAGCTAGGGGAGGCACTAATGGGCCGATGGGGTCGACTGAGGTATCCAAGTGAAGTATTCGTGAAGGGGCATCTGATGGGCTGAGTGTGGGGTTGAAATATCGGCATTCTGCGCATGCGCGGTGGCCCAAGGGTATGGAAATAGACGCTTTGGAGCTAGGGGAGGCACTAATGGACCGATGGGGTCGAGTGAGGTATCAAAGTGAAGCATTCGTGAAGGGGCATCTGATGGGTTGGGTGTGCGGTAGGAATATCATTCTGCGCATGCGCAGACGCAATGCGGAGCTCTCGTCCAATCAGAAGCGAGTATTTCAAATCCATCACAGAGCTCTCAGCCAATCAAAAGCCAGTATTTTGACCCGGTGCATTATGGGCCATATCCAAGATGGCGGCACGTATGTTCAAGATGGCGGCACATCCGGTGTCGAAAACTGGCCATTTCGTCGGGATGTGGTCACCTAGTGTCGAAAACTGTACCTTGTATGGGTCGTGCTAGACGTTTTGGAGCTAGGGGAGCCCTAATGGGCCGATGGAGTTGTATGAGGTATCAAAGTGAAGTATATTTCAAGCATGGGTGGGTGCATGTAAAATTTTTCCTGAAAAAATACGGAACACGCGTACGGACTTTATCCTAAATTACGTGAAAATACCTATATGGGGTATGGGGGGTATAGGACCATCCTGGGAATCCTACTTCTCGACATTTGCGGTATAGGTTGTGGGGTCTCGTTTTCTTAGTCTCGTCAAGACAAACATGATAGGAAGTGTCCCGCAGCGAATCGGTGAAATTTTTGAAAAAGTACGATATAGCCCCATATAGTCCCATACTGGGAGTATAGGATCAATGTTTGTCCCCCTGGGAAACGTACTTCTATACATTTGCGGTAGGGTTGTGGGGTCTCGTTTTACTCGTCTCGTCAAGACAAACATGATAGGTAGTGTCCCGGCACGAATCGGTGAAATTTTTGAAAAAGTACGATATAGCCCCATATAGTCCCATACTGGGGGTATAGGATCAATGTTTGTCCCCTGGGAAACCTACTTCTATACATTTGCGGTAGGGTTGTTTGGATTTGTTTTTCACGTCTCGTCATTTAGAACATGATAGGAAGTGTCCCGGCACGAATCGGTGAAATTTTTGAAAAAGTACGATATAGCCCCATATAGTCCCATACTGGGGGTAAACGATCAATGTTTGTCCCCTGGGAAACGTACTTCTATACATTTGCGGTAGGGTTGTGGGGTCTCGTTTTCTTAGTCTCGTCATTTAGAACATGATAGGAAGTGTCCCGGAGCGAATCGGTGAAATTTTTGAAAAAAGTCACCGAGGCCTGGGTAGGCCCATAGGCCTATACTGCATGGCTATGGGTGTATAGGGCCATGCGGGGTGGACATGTTGGAGTCTAGGTGAGTCCCTAATGGTCCAATGGGGTCGAGTGAGGTCTTATTTTGAAGCTCTCGTGGAGGAGCACTTGACTACACTAATGGTTCGTCCGTGTTCAATAGTCTGCGCATGCGCAGCCTGGCCCGTATTATAGTAAGTAGGCATTTTGGGGGTATGTTGGTGTGTGTTTGGGTTAGAGATGGGCTATTCACGGTTCGAATGGGTCGTGTGAGGTATCAATGTGAAGCTTGTGTGGGGTAGAGTCAGAATGGCGTGTTTTTAAATGCATGTCGCGTCAATATGCGCATGCGCAGTCTGGCCGTAGTAGAGAAATCAGGCATTTTGGGGGGTAAGTGGGTGTGTGTTTGGGGTAGAGATGGACCCCTATGGGTCCGAATGGGTCGTGGAAGGTGTCAAAGTGAAGCTTGTGTGGGTTAGAGTCAGAATGGTGTGTTTTTACGTGCAAGTCGCGTTAATCTGCGCATGCGCAGTTGGTTGTAGTAAGTAAAGTGACCATTTTGGGGCGGTACATGAAGGTATTTGGGGTCGACATGGACTATTCACGCTTCGAATGCGTCCTGGAAGGTGTCAGCTTGTAGTTCTCAGGGTGTAGACCCTGATTTGAGGGATGTTCTCGTCACCTGTGACGTCATCGGTGACGTCATCAGTACGAGTAGTAAGTAAAGTGGGTATTTTGGGGCAGTGAAAGGAAGGTATTTGGTGTAGAGATGGGCCATCCTTGGTCCGAATGCGTCCTGGGAGGTGTCATTTTGTAGCTCTCGGGGTGTAGACCCCGATTTGGGAGCTGTTCACAGCATCTGTGACGTCATTGGTGACGTCATCAGTACGAGTAGTAGCGAAAGTGTGCATTTTGGGGCAGTGAAGGAAGGTATTTGGTGTAGAGATGGACCATCCTTGGTCCGAATGCGTCGTGTGGGGTGTCATTTTGTAACTCTCGGCGTGCAGACCTCGATTTGAGGGCTGTCCACAGCATCTGTGACGTCATTGGTGACGTCATCAGTACGAGTAGTAGCGAAAGTGTGCATTTTGGGGCATTGAAGGAAGGTATTTGGGGTAGAGATGCTTCATCCTCAGTCCGAATGCGTCGTGTGGGGTGTCATCTTGTAGTTCTCGGCATGCAGACCTCGATTTGAGTGTTGTCCACAGCATCTGTGACGTCATCAGTAGGAGTAGTAGTGAAAGTGGGCATTTTGGGGCAGTGAAGGATGGTATTTGGTGTAGAGATGGACCATCCTTGGTCCGAATGCGTCGTGTGAGGTGTCATCTTGTAGCAACGCTCACCAACGCCATTCTTAATGCTTCAACGCCCAGGTGAAATAGCTCAGAAGCTCTGATATTCCATGGAATTGTCACTAATTCTTCGAAATGCAGTGACGCCCGTCGAAGCCCGTCGTTACACCTTAACACTCTAACATAACACCATGATATAGACCGGACAGAGAACAACAACAGCAACAACAACAAGGATCACACATGAGGGAACAACAACAAGAAGAAGTTTTTTTTCATATAGTTTATTCTCCCCAATGTTACATCATACCCACGTTGGGGGAGCCGCGTTGGGTATATTTACAATTCAAGAATATTCTTGTCCAATCAGAGGCCACCATTTGCATCTGTCATATTCGTTCCTGTCCGTTAAATGTATTCTCGGCTACTCTTGTCCAATCAGAAGTCGCCATTTCAGAAAGTTCCATCTTCGGCCATGTTCGCTCTGAACCGTTTGTTCTAATCGTCATCGGACAGCCCAGGATACCGTTGAGGAAACATATCCTCAGATAGTTGTTTGCGCATTCTGAGTATCTATCAGTGCATGGGTGAATACTTTCATCCGATGATGGGGGTGGTGGGTCAGTTTAACCACGAAGAACGTAACATTGGTGACCCTCTCCACTATCCACTTGGTGTTGGGACGCTGTTCATAGGCCCATTCTAAGGGATCCACAGTGTCCAGTTGGGTCTAGCGACGCCGGATTGGTGATTGGGAAAGGATGGTCGTACACTGGGTTGATGGCACTGGAATAGAAATAGCACAATTCACGCGTCATCTTATGGCATAAGATGTACCCAAATGCTACATTTAATGTGAAGGACGTAGTTTGGTCATTGAAGATGGCTTCCACGTAGCTGCGTAGACGGGCGAGGTCGGTCAGTCGGAAATTGTACAAGTCCAATATAGGGCGATGACGGTGGAAGCAGTGTCGGATCATGGACCAATGGCGTCGATACATCTCACTCACTGGATGATCTTCGGGTAAGAGATCGCTGGAAACATCCACCGCATCTTCCAGAAAATGTTCGTTGTTGTCGGGTGTATGACTGGAAACAGTGATGCTAGGGACCGGCTGGATATCTAGGCTCTTCTGAGCTGTGGGTATAGGCGGGCTCTCCGTGATCGCATCACCAGTGGCATTCTCCTCCCCGGGTTCATCTTCAGTGGATCTGTCCCTCCTGGGTGCCTCTTTAGTAGAAAGTTGTCCCTCATGCCGTGGTGACGGACCATGAATCAAACGCTCATGCCGTTTTAACTGACTGGGTCGTTTGAAGAGTTGACCACATTCTTCGCATGGACGCTTGGATGGCCCATGAATTGAATGTTCATGGCGCTGTAAATGATCTGGGCGCTGAAACGACAGTGTAGGCCTACATATCGTACAGCTATACCGGGCGGTTCCATCGTGCTTGGTAGCCTCATGGCGGCGCAAGTCGTGCCGGCGAGTGAATGATTTCGAGCACGTAGTACAAGTGAACATATTGGTGGTTGACAGAGTGTCTGATGAAACGGCCAGGCCGTTTCCTTTTATAGCAAGCTAGCTGTTGATCTATTTTTAGCACAATCAGTTCTAAACTAGGGGAAAACCCCTATCACCTCTAGCCAAAAGGGCTAATATCGGTCCCCGGGCTTATTGGGATCTACCTATCAAGTCAATGGGGTGATGTGAATAACAACAAGTTCAGCAATGTTCATACAGTTTATTATCCCCAATGTTACATCATACCCAGGCTGGGGGAGCCGCCCTGGGTGTGTTTAGTATGTTCACAGCAAAACAAATTGAAATATCAAACACCATGTTTTATTATTTAACGCTAGATTACTATTTTAACTGTGGAGACCAAAGCTCTTTTGACGGCATTGGAAGACATTGGGCCCAGCAAAATAATAATAAAAAGTATGTTATATTCTCAGACTCGCTCTCATGCCTAATTCGGGCGATCAAGACTAGATCCACAACCCATCCCTCCATCCTGAACAATCTAAAGTTATTCGATCGTAGATTTGAGGATCAGTTTAATATTGTGATGTCCAATCAGAAGTCTTCATTTCAGAAAGTTCCATCTTCGGCCATGTTCGCTCTGAACCGTTTATTCTCATCATCGGCGGGCAGGCCAGGATACCGTTGAGGCAACATATCCTCAGATAGTTGTTTGCGCATTCTGAGTATTCATCAGTGCACGAGTGACGCATTCAACCGATGGCAGTGGGGGATCAGCTTGGTAAGGAAAAACGTAACATTGGTCACCCTCTTCACTGTCCACTTGGTGTTGGGTCGTTGTTGTTGGGCCCATCCCAAGACATTCAATTGTTCCACTTGGTCCAGCATCATCTCTAGTGACCTCCGGTCATTGATGGTAAACGGTTGGTCGTACACTGGGTGGATGGCACTGGAATAGAAATAGCGCAATTCACCCGTCACCTTAGGGCATAAGATGTACCCAAATGCTACATTTAATGTGAAGGCCGTAGGTTGGTCATTGAAGATGGTTTCCACGTAGCTGCGTAGACGGTTGAGCTTGGTCAGTGGGAAATTGTAGATATCTTGAATAGGGTGATGACGGTGGAAACAGTGCCGTGTCATGGTCCAGTGGCGCCGAGAGATGTCACTCTCTGGATGATATTCGGGTAAGAGATCGCTAGGAACATTTATTGTCTCGTCCAGAAAATGTTCGATGTATGACGTATGACTCGAAACCGTAACGGTGGGGTCCGGCTGGAAATCCAGGCTCTTCCCAACTGTGGGTATAGGCGGGCTCTCCGTCATCGCATCACCAGTGGCGTTCGTCTCCCCGGGCTTATCTTCACTGGATCTGACCTTCCGCGGCTCCTCTTCAGTAGGAAGTTGTCGCCAAAACCGTGGAGACGGACCATGAATCAAACGCTGATGCCGTTTTAGCTGACTGGGTCGTCTGAAGAGTTCACCACAATCCTTACATTGTTCCGTCGCGCCCTCGTGGACTGAGCGTTCATGGCGCTGTAAATGATCTGGGCGCTGAAACGACAGTGTAGGCCTACATATCGTACAGCTATATCGGGCAGTTCCATCGTGCTTGGTAGCCTCATGGCGGCGCAAGTCGTGCCGGCGAGTGAATGATTTCGAGCACGCAGTACAAGTGAACATCTTGGTGGTTGACAGAGCGTCTGATGAAACGGCCAGGCCGTTTCCTTTTTATAGCAAGCTAGCTGTTGATCTATTTTTAGAACAATCAGTTCAACTTGGACGTCAGCGACTGGGGTGTAGATCCCGATTTAAGGGATGTTCGCGTCAACATATGGACTGATGATGGACACATGTTCATTCCTATATTTAAAGACTCTACCACCACCACACACACCACCACCGACTCCACCAACACCACCACCGCACACCACCAACACCACCACCAACGCCACCAGCGCCACCATCAACGCCACCAACGCCACCACCAACGCCACCAACGCCACCACCGGGCGTCAACGCCCGGTGGTGGTGGTGGTGGTGGTGGCCGGAACTGACCTTTGACCCCGGCACGCGCGGTGTAAAGGTTTCCACCGTGCGGTGGAAACCTTTGCGCGCCGGGGTCAAAGGTCAGTTCCGGCCACCACCACCACCACCACCACCACCACCACCGGGCGTTGACGCCCGGTGGTGGCGTTGGTGGCGTTGGTGGTGGCGTTGGTGGCGTTGATGGTGGCGTTGGTGGCGTTGGTGGTGGTGTTGGTGGTGTGCGGTGGTGGTGTTGGTGGAGTCGGTGGTGGTGTGTGTGGTGGTGGTAGAGTCTTTAAATATAGGAATGAACATGTGTCCATCATCAGTCCATATGTTGACGCGAACATCCCTTAAATCGGGATCTACACCCCGGTCGCTGACGTCCAAGTTGAACTGATTGTTCTAAAAATAGATCAACAGCTAGCTTGCTATAAAAAGGAAACGGCCTGGCCGTTTCATCAGACACTCTGTCAACCACCAAGATGTTCACTTGTACTGCGTGCTCGAAATCATTCACTCGCCGGCACGACTTGCGCCGCCATGAGGCTACCAAGCACGATGGAACCGCCCGGTATAGCTGTACGATATGTAGGCCTACACTGTCGTTTCAGCGCCCAGATCATTTACAGCGCCATGAACGCTCAGTCCACGAGGGCGCGACGGAACAATGTAAGGATTGTGGTGAACTCTTCAGACGACCCAGTCAGTTAAAACGGCATCAGCGTTTGATTCATGGTCCGTCTCCACGGTTTTGGCGACAACTTCCTACTGAAGAGGAGCCGCGGAAGGTCAGATCCAGTGAAGATAAGCCCGGGGAGACGAACGCCACTGGTGATGCGATGACGGAGAGCCCGCCTATACCCACAGTTGGGAAGAGCCTGGATTTCCAGCCGGACCCCACCGTTACGGTTTCGAGTCATACGTCATACATCGAACATTTTCTGGACGAGCCCATAAATGTTCCTAGCGATCTCTTACCCGAATATCATCCAGAGAGTGACATCTCTCGGCGCCACTGGACCATGACACGGCACTGTTTCCACCGTCATCACCCTATTCAAGATATCTACAATTTCCCACTGACCAAGCTCACCCGTCTACGCAGCTACGTGGAAACCATCTTCAATGACCAACCTACGGCCTTCACATTAAATGTAGCATTTGGGTACATCTTATGCCATAAGGTGACGGGTGAATTGCGCTATTTCTATTCCAGTGCCATCCACCCAGTGTACGACCAACCGTTTACCATCAATGACCGGAGGTCACTAGAGATGATGCTGGACCAAGTGGAACAATTGAATGTCTTGGGATGGGCCCAACAACAACGACCCAACACCAAGTGGACAGTGAAGAGGGTGACCAATGTTACGTTTTTCCTTACCAAGCTGATCCACCACTGCCATCGGTTGAATGCGTCACTCGTGCACTGATGAATACTCAGAATGCGCAAACAACTATCTGAGGATATGTTGCCTCAACGGTATCCTGGCCTGCCCGCCGATGATTAGAATAAACGGTTCAGAGCGAACATGGCCGAAGATGGAACTTTCTGAAATGAAGACTTCTGATTGGACATCACAATATTAAACTGATCCTCAAATCTACGATCGAATAACTTTAGATTGTTCAGGATGGAGGGATGGGTTGTGGATCTAGTCTTGATCGCCCGAATTAGGCATGACAGCGAGTCTGAGAATATAACATACTTTTTATTATTATTTTGCTGGGCCCAATGTCTTCCAATGCCGTCAAAAGAGCTTTGGTCTCCACAGTTAAAATAGTAATCTAGCGTTAAATAATAAAACATGGTGTTTGATATTTCAATTTGTTTTGCTGTGAACATACTAAACACACCCAGGGCGGCTCCCCCAGCCTGGGTATGATGTAACATTGGGGATAATAAACTGTATGAACATTGCTGAACTTGTTGTTATTCACATCACCCCATTGACTTGATAGGCAGATCCCAATAAGCCCGGGGACCGATATTAGCCCTTTTGGCTAGAGGTGATAGGGGTTTTCCCCTAGTTTAGAACTGATTGTGCTAAAAATAGATCAACAGCTAGCTTGCTATAAAAAGGAAACGGCCTGGCCGTTTCATCAGACACTCTGTCAACCACCAAGATGTTCACTTGTACTACGTGCTCGAAATCATTCACTCGCCGGCACGACTTGCGCCGCCATGAGGCTACCAAGCACGATGGAACCGCCCGGTATAGCTGTACGATATGTAGGCCTACACTGTCGTTTCAGCGCCCAGATCATTTACAGCGCCATGAACGTTCAATTCATGGGCCATCCAAGCGTCCATGCGAAGAATGTGGTCAACTCTTCAAACGACCCAGTCAGTTAAAACGGCATGAGCGTTTGATTCATGGTCCGTCACCACGGCATGAGGGACAACTTTCCACTAAAGAGGCACCCAGGAGGGACAGATCCACTGAAGATGAACCCGGGGAGGAGAATGCCACTGGTGATGCGATCACGGAGAGCCCGCCTATACCCACAGCTCAGAAGAGCCTAGATATCCAGCCGGTCCCTAGCATCACTGTTTCCAGTCATACGCCTGACAACAACGAACATTTTCTGGAAGATGCGGTGGATGTTCCCAGCGATCTCTTACCCGAAGATCATCCAGTGAGTGAGATGTATCGACGCCATTGGTCCATGATCCGACACTGCTTCCACCGTCATCGCCCTATATTGGACTTGTACAATTTCCGACTGACCGACCTCGCCCGTCTACGCAGCTACGTGGAAGCCATCTTCAATGACCAACCTACGTCCTTCACATTAAATGTAGCATTTGGGTACATCTTATGCCATAAGATGACGCGTGAATTGTGCTATTTCTATTCCAGTGCCATCAACCCAGTGTACGACCATCCTTTCACAATCACCAATCGGGCGTCGCTAGAGACGATGCTGGCCCAACTGGACACTGTGGATCCCTTAGAATGGGCCTATGAACAGCGTCCCAACACCAAGTGGATAGTGGAGAGGGTCACCAATGTTACGTTCTTCGTGGTTAAACTGACCCACCACCCCCATCGGATGAAAGTATTCACCCATGCACTGATAGATACTCAGAATGCGCAAACAACTATCTGAGGATATGTTTCCTCAACGGTATCCTGGCCTGTCCGATGACGATTAGAACAAACGGTTCAGAGCGAACATGGCCGAAGATGGAACTTTCTGAAATGGCGACTTCTGATTGGACAAGAGTAGCCGAGAATACATCTAACGGACAGGAACGAATATGACAGATGCAAATGGTGGCCTCTGATTGGACAAGAATATTCTTGAATTGTAACTATACCCAACGCGGCTCCCCCAACGTGGGTATGATGTAACATTGGGGAGAATAAACTATATGAAAAAAAACTTCTTGTTGTTGTTGTTCTCTCATGTGTGATCCTTGTTGCTGTTGCTGTTGTTGTTCTCTGTCCGGTCTATATCATGGTGTTATGTTAGAGTGTTAAGGTGTAACGACGGGCGTCGACGGGCGTCACTGCATTTCGAAGAATTAGTGACAATTCCATGGAATATCAGAGCTTCTGAGCTATTTCACCTGGGCGTTAAAGCATTAAGAATGGCGTTGGTGAGCGTTGCTACAAGATGACACCTCACACGACGCATTCGGACCAAGGATGGTCCATCTCTACACCAAATACCATCCTTCACTGCCCCAAAATGCCCACTTTCGCTACTACTCCTACTGATGACGTCACCAATGACGTCACAGATGCTGTGGACAGCCCTCAAATCGAGGTCTGCATGCCGAGAACTACAAGATGACACCCCACACGACGCATTCGGACTGAGGATGAAGCATCTCTACCCCAAATACCTTCCTTCACTGCCCCAAAATGCACACTTTCGCTACTACTCGTACTGATGACGTCACCAATGACGTCACAGATGCTGTGGACAGCCCTCAAATCGAGGTCTGCACGCCGAGAGTTACAAAATGACACCCCACACGACGCATTCGGACCAAGGATGGTCCATCTCTACACCAAATACCTTCCTTCACTGCCCCAAAATGCACACTTTCCCTACTACTCGTACTGATGACGTCACCAATGACGTCACAGATGCTGTGAACAGCCCCCAAATCGGGGTCTACACCCCGAGAGCTACAAACTGACACCTCCCAGGACGCATTCGGACCAAGGATGGAGCATCTCTACACCAAATACCTTCCTTTCACTGCCCCAAAATACCCACTTTACTTACTACTCGTACTGATGACGTCACCGATGACGTCACAGGTGACGTGAACAGCCGTCAAATCGGGTTCTACACCCCGAGAGCTACAAGATGACACCTTCCAGGACGCATTCGAACCGTGAATAGCCCATCTCGACCCCAAATACCTTCATGTACTGCCCCAAAATGGCCACTTTACTTACTACAACCAACTGCGCATGCGCAGATTAACGCGACTTGCACTTAAAAATACACCATTCTGACTCTAACCCACACAAGCTTCACTTTGACACCTTCCACGACCCATTCGGACCCATAGGGGTCCATCTTTACCCAAACACACACCCACATACCCCCCAAAATGCCTGATTTCTCTACTACGGCCAGACTGCGCATGCGCATATTGACGCGACATGCATTTAAAAACACGCCATTCTGACTCTACCCCACACAAGCTTCACATTGATACCTCACACGACCCATTCGAACCGTGAATAGCCCATCTCTAACCCAAACACACACCCACATACCCCCCAAAATGCCTACTTACTATAATACGGGCCAGGCTGCGCATGCGCAGACTATTGAACACGGACGAACCATTAGTGTAGTCAAGTGCTCCTCCACGACAGCTTCAAAATAAGACCTCACTCGACCCCATTGGACCATTAGGGACTCACCTAGACTCCAACATGTCCACCCCGTATGGGCCTATACACCCATAGCCATGCAGTATAGGCATATGGGCCTACCCAGGCCTCGGTGACTTTTTTCAAAAATTTCACCGATTCGCTCCGCAACACTTCCTATCGTGTTCTAAATGACGAGACGAGTAAAACGAGACCCCACAACCCTACCGCAAATGTATAGAAGTACGTTTCCCAGGGGGACAAACATCGATCCTATACCCCCAGTATGGGACTATATGGGGCTATATCGTACTTTTTCAAAAATTTCACCTATTCGCTGCGGGACATTTCCTATCATGTTTGTCTTGACGAGACTAAGAAAACGAGACCCCAAAACCTATACCGCAAATGTCGAGAAGTAGGTTTCCCAGGATGGTCCTATACCCCCCATACCCCATATAGGCATTTTCACGTAATTTAGGATAAAGTCCGCGTTCCGTTTTTTTTTAGGAAAAATTTTACATGCACCCACCCATGCTTGAAATATACTTCACTTTGATACCTCATACAACTCCATCGGCCCATTAGGGGCTCCCCTAGCTCCAAAACGTCTAGCAGGACCCATACAAGGTCCAGTTTTCGACACTAGGTGACCACATCCCGACGAAATGGCCAGTTTTCGACACCGGATGTGCCGCCATCTTGAACATACGTGCCGCCATCTTGGATATGGCCCATAATGCACCGGGTCAAAATACTCGCTTCTGATTGGCTGAGAGCTCTGTGATGGATTTGAAATACTCGCTTCTGATTGGACGAGAGCTCCGCATTGCGTCTGCGCATGCGCAGAATGATATTCCTACCGCACACCCAACCCATCAGATGCCCCTTCAAGAATGCTTCACTTTGATACCTCACTCGACCCCATCGGTCCATTAGTGCCTCCCCTAGCTCCAAAACTTCTATTTCCATACCCTTGGGCCACCGCGCATGCGCAGAATGCCGATATTTCAACCCCACACTCAGCCCATCAGATGCCCCTTCACGAATGCTTCACTTGGATACCTCAGTCGACCCCATCGGCCCATTAGTGCCTCACCTAGCTCCAAAACGTCTATTTCCATACCCTTGGGCCACCGCGCATGCGCAGAATGCCGATATTTCAACCCCACACTCAGTCCATCAGATGCCCCTTCACGAATGCTTCACTTGGATACCTCAGTCGACCCCATCGGACCATTAGTGGCTCCCCTAGCTCCAACACGGCTATTTTCATACTCTTGGGCCACCGCGCATGCGCAGAATGCCGCTATTTCAACCCCACACCCAGTCCATCACATGTCCCTTCACGAATGCTTCACTTGGATACCTCACTCGACCCCATTGGACCATTAGGGACTCCCCTACATCCCAAAACGTCTATTTCCATACCCTTGGGCCACCGCGCATGCGCAGAATGCCGATAGTTCAACCCCACACCCAGCCCATTAGATGCCCCTTCACCTAAGCTTCACTTTGATACCTCACTCGACCCAATCGGACCATTTTATCTAGGGACTACTTTTTCTCCGCGGAAGCTTTTTCCCGAGACCGAATCACCGCCAAAACCGCGGCCAGACCGCATCACCGCGGATGAATACAAAGGTTACAGGTTGCCGGAACTATAGTCACCCAGAGTTACCTCCCCCTAGATTGGAACTCTCTTGTGCTGGAGGTAGTTTTCCCCCCACGATCACATGATCGTCACGTGATCAAGTTACGCCCCAAATACGGCCCGGGGGGAACAAAAAAGTAGGTCAATGCGACCTGTAATGCACTTTATATACTACTACCCTGGATAACCCCATGTATCCTTCGTTCAATCCAGGAAAAAGCAGATTATACAGGCTACATGTTTCGAACAAAAATTATGATACAACTCGTGAATACGAACTATACAGAAACAAATTGATTCATACTCTCAGATTGGCCAAGAATAGATATTATGAACAAAAATTCAATGACTCCTTCAATAATATCAAGGAAACATGGAAAATTATAAATGGGTTATTGAACCGTAAGAAATGTAGCTCTCTCCTCCGTGTATTCACCCCCAATGGTAAGGATATAACTGCTCCTGCAGAAATTGCCACCCACTCCCCTTTCCCTACTACTCCTCATTGCGCATGCGCACGCCTACTACCACCAGTCTGGCTCTACCCGATACGAGTTGTTGTGATAGGATACCACTCATGTTTGGATAAGCTGGAGGCTAATGGTTTACCTCCTCCTCCTGCTTCTCCTCCTGCTCCTCCTCCTGCTCCTCGTTCTTTTTCTTCTTCGCACACAGGTAGCCGCCGCCTTCTTCTTCTTCACACAGGTAGCGAGAGCGAGCATGGCCACCCCTCCCCAAACGCACTCCTTTGCATTTCCGAATCTCCCCTTTCTCTACTACTCCCCGAGTAGGCAGGCGCATATCACTCCCAGTCTGACTCTACTTCACGAGTGCTTCACAAGGAAACCTCGCACCACCAATTCTGACCAATATTGGACCATCTCGACACCAAAACCTTTTCCCACTGCGCATGCGCAGATGGACGGTATTTCCAATACACACATCGAATCGAACCAATCGGACCAATATTGGCCCACCTCGACCCCAGAATGTCCACATCAGGCCTGCCTATACACTACGCATGCGTCATCAGAACTGTTCGACAAAAGTCACCCAATGGCCACGAGACCCTTCCTAACGTGTTCTATATGGTGCCACACCTCATACCGCAAATGTCCATGCGTGGGTTGCCCATTAGGTTTAACATTGAAATAACTGAAGCACATGGCCTGATTTAGGGGCAGATCACTCCTGCTGGACCGTCACGTGACCGGAAGTGACCTTTGACCCGGACGTGACCTTTGATCCGGAAGTGACTTCATCCATGACGTCATAGTGACGCAACGCCACCATCACCCTCTCCATATTTTTTACTAACGAATTTGCTCTCTTCCTACTACTCAGGTAAATGTTCAAGGTCACTATGGACTCAAATGAGGAATCAATGAAACATTTAACTGCGATGTGCTAGGTACCAAGATTGAGGTCAAAAGATCAAAAGACATCAACAACTCATGAGAATATAGAAGCCAAGATAGTGCCAATTAGGCCCTTGATTTGTCCTCGTTCCATCTCCGCACAATTATGAAAATAGTGAAAACGGCACCTAAGATTCATTCACCATCGCAATTGTTCGAGGCTGTTACTTCACGAAAAATGTAATTCTGCAGTTTTTGAAAGCAACAAATCGGCTTTGTTACCTTCTCACACAAAGGAGTTTTACGTATTTAAACGTCACATATCCTTTAGAAAAACAGTCAAGCGCTCAATTTCAAACATAAGTCGACGTTGTTTCACGCGACACTTTAAAGAATGCAATTGGCTAATTTCCCTGTTTGAAACGCTGTTGTTTTGTGCAAAGTTGAGAAATACATTTTTTGCTTGGCAAGCGTGACACGCAGCAAGAGGGACTTTTCTCGGATAAACACCACACCAAATGTGGACTTGCTGCTTCCTGGGCAGGTTCCAATTGACAGGGAGTTGAAATAAACCACATTAAACTTTTGTTTTTTTCAGAGCGCCCAACTAGAACATTGTCATATACTATACGAAAAGAGGGCGCGAAGTGCAACCATGGGGAAGCCATTCCAAAAACCATCAAACAGTCCTAATTGAAAATGAAGGTTGGTTCTTTGAAACATTTGCATTAAGATCGAACGGTCAATTATCATATCTGTGAGACCATTAATGGATGTAACCATACTAACGGATTTCACTGAGGCAGACGACAATGGAAAGCTTTTCTGGATTGCTAGATCGGGAGATTCTCTTCCGGTTACCCGATACCTCATCTATGGGAGATGACAGCCTACGGAACTGCCGAGTGAACCTTTCACGGAAATTAGTGAGCAGCACAGAAAGGTATCTTTTACTATACAGAAAAAGGAAATTCTTGATTCTGTCAGCTAAGTTCGATCGTTGTTTTATGATTTTGCCGCCGGTGTTGGATGATCATGATCGTGTCCTACAGTGCGAGTCAGTAATACAGTTTGACATTCAGATATAAATATAGGCTACCCAACAAATTCATATTGTTGTTGACTAAAATCACGAAACGCAAATAATTGCTCGTCTACTTCCAATCTCGAAATTCTCAATGAAGAATTCAAGGAACTTCCAATCTATTCAAATGTATCAGGTGAACACCAGTAGTATAAAAAACACCGATCTTGTCATATTTTTGTGGGTATGGCGCAAAATGTGGCGTAAATGTGAGTTGATGAGGCCACGGCGCTTGGCCTTTGACCTAGGACATGGGGTTGCTATGGCAATGTGAAGAATAGACCACTTGCCTAATATATGCAGAACACATTTAACGCATGCGCGCTGAGCCACTGGGTGGAAGCTCCTTCAGCTTGGATCTGTATTGAGCTTTGGCCTCATGTCGGTGTAAGAGCAAAACAACAACGCATATTGTGAATTTTATGGCAGAACATAGATGGAGTATATGATATCGAAAATGTGTATGATTTTCAACACGAACAGTAACATTGCAAGGCACTTTTACTGCCCTCCAAGTCAACGTCATAAAGCCGACACGTCACGGAACGAAGCGCTACGTCGTACCAATGGCTTTGTGACGTTGCGCCTCAGCGTTTGATTTCCACCCAACTAGACTCGTACCTTGCCCCCAGACTCAGATCTCTGTGAGTCTGGGGGCAAGGTACGAGTCAATCACCCAAAGACGTGGCGAGCATGCGCGACTCACAGAGACATCTGGTGGCGGAAATAAGCCTATAAACGAGCGGTTACTAGACTGGCCGCCGTCGTCTGATAACGGTGGGCCGATTGACAAGCTTAGCGATAGCGGGTCACACGCAGTGGATGGGTACTAGTCTAAAGTGGTTACGTGATGGGACGGATGTAAAAATCAGGATTTTTCCCGGAACCTTAAAACGCGGAAACACGGACTTTACACCTAAACCTGGGGAAACCCCACTCCAATGGGTCTAGATGGGCCAAAAGTTGTCTTAACACGTCGGCGAGGGTGTCAACGTGAAGCCGAATCGATGCCGATAAAAGGCGGAAATTGACTTTACGCCCAAAACTGGGGGGAAACCCATCAAATGTGTCCAGATAGACCCTATTTGGTCTACATGGGTCGGAGAGGGTTCATATTGAAGCTCTTGGCATGCAGAGGACGTTTGGGAAGTGATGTCAAGGCGTGCATGCGCAGTCGAAGCATATTAGCGAAAGCGAGTATTTTTAAGTACACAGGGGAGTGTTTGAACGATTGGTGGGCCATATCTCATCCAAATGTAGCGTACATGGTGTCGACTTGAAGCGCTTGCTGTGTAGAGGAGGCTTGGATTGGTTTGGGCGGAAAGTAATATCATGGTGCACATGCGCAGTCAAAAGTAATGGCGAAATTGGACAGTTTGGGGGTGCGCAGGGGCGTCTTTGGTTCCAATGGGCCATACAGGGTGGCATCTTGAAGCGCTCGTGGAGTAGACTACGACTGAGAAGGTTTGCCAGGGACGTGACCTGATTGGTGACGTCACGAGTAGCAGAGAAAGAGCAGAGTAGCTCCAGTGCGCCCCTGAGAAATGCCTATCCACACCTTAATATACTAACCCATATGAGTGTGCATGCGGACCTTGGGGCGCACCATGGAGTTGAGTGATGGCCGTCTTAGGGCTCCATGATATACGCACGGGTTACGGCCTACACGGGTTCATTTTGAAGCTCAAGGGAGACAACTTTTATCGACAACTGGTGTCCTAGGAATAGAGAATCTATACCCATACACAATTTAATCCTTTTGAGGGTGAATTATGGAACCCACCGCCATAACGCTCTCAACACCTACCTAAACGCATCCAACGTCCGTGTTCACGCAGTTGGGAGTACGACCCCCTCCCACGCACACACATTCCAGTATACTTAATGTCTTGACGCCTTGACACAGTCAGATAAGAGAACTGAACAAGAACAAGATTAACAACAACAACAAGAACAACAACAACAACAACAACAAGAATTACAGGCCAATCATTTTATCATATCCTCCATCAAAACACACTGAAGATGGGGGAGCCGTAATGGGTGTGTTTACAGTTCTCGTATGCTCTTGTATTGTCCAATCAGAACCCGGCCGCTCCAATCTCCGACAGCTCTTGTCCAAACCGAACCCGCCCGTGCCAATCTTTGACTGTTCTTTTCCCACCAGAAGCCGCTCGTGCCAATCTCCGACTCCTCTTGTGTCTCGTTCGTTTGGCCTAAGATTGTTTGGTCTGTCCCCGCATTTTAATCGCAGTTCCCAGGGCCTCGGTGCCTGGTAACCCCATATCATCCTTCAAGTGACGCTTGGTCTTCATGATGGACCTATGAGTTCTTCATTTAAAGTAGCAGCAGGCTATATTGTTCATAGATGGCCAGGCTATATTGTTCATAGATGGCCCTGACTGTTTTCCTGATGTACCAGAGCATTTCGATATAAGCCTGTTGCAAGTTATCCTGCGCGATCACACAGCGAGTGTATTAATGGCGCCTGTCACAATATGATCCCAAAAGGTAGGTACCCTTTCTTTCTCACTCAGACTTGAAAGTGATTTTTAGTAAATATGGGAAGGATGAACAGATGGCATACGGCAGTAATTTTGTGAATCAAAACCCCTTGGGAGTTACCCTGAAAAATAGTTTGATTCGTCCATCAAAAATACTGACTGTTCTTTTTCCACCAGCAGCCGTTCGTGCCAATCTCCGACTGCTCTTGCGTCTCGCTCGTTTGGCCTAAACTTCTTTAGGCAGTGCTCGCATTTTGATCACAGTTTCCAGGGCCTCGGCGGGAGGTAACCCCATATCCTCCTTCAAGTGACGCTTGGTCTTCATGATGGATCTATCCGCCCTTCACTTAAAGTAACAGCAGGCTATACTGTTCATAGACCGCCGTGGCTGCTTTCCTGAGGTACGGGAGCATTTCGATGTAAGCATCTTGCAAGTTATCCTTCCCGGTGTCCTCGATCACGCAGCGTGGGTATTAATGGTACTTACGATCCCAAAATGTAGGTACCCTTCCTTTCTCACTCAGGCTTGACAGTGATTTCTGGTTAATATGGGAAGGATGAACAGATGGCATACTGCAGTAAATTTGTGAATCAAAAGCCCATGCTTGGGAGTTTAGCCTGAAAAATAGTTTTATTATTCCATCCAAAATATTGACTGACCTGTCTGTTTTATATACAGTATATTATATGTTGTTATCAATGAAAGCCAATAGGGCACGGTTTTTCGGGAGAACACTCTTCTGACAAGCAATGTGTAGTTACATAGGTGAAACTCTAAATCCAGCAATCCTCAGATCCGACATTCAATATTCAGCCGTCGTCCATAAAAGAATAACCGAAAGACCTATTCTTACGACAGTTAGCACCAATTCCCGATGTGTATGCATAATAAAAACACAGGATGGTTTCCCACATAACAAGAGAGAAGCGGTCAACAGTTTTCATTTTCATTCTATACATACAACCCTAACCACTAACCTGTATTCTTTGTCCAAGTTAATTCCCAAGTCGTTGCAGAGTACGTATCTGAGTCACGTTTTCATCGTGCATGTTCATATGAACACCATGGAGATGTAAAACACATGGTAATCAAACAAACGGTCTCTAGCCTCTGGTTAAGCGGAATTAGGCACAAGTTACAAAACGTAGCGCCAGAGATCTTGCGCGTTACGATCGTATTGTGCCGTCAGTGTGTGATATTTATCACATAATTTGAGAAACATTGAATGGACCTGTTACATGTGTGAAGCCAGAATTAATTTCTTCGATTCTGATCCAAATGCTGTGTTTCGTACTATAAAAAATACCCAAGTTTTATATTGTAAACGCTCAGAGTCAAAGGTAACGTAAAACAGCGCCGACGGACTTTTGAAATTGGGCTTTCGTCTGTTTTTGGCGTTTTCGTATACATTTCGGCATGTTTTTGTTCATTACCGGAGTATAAAATATGACACCTAAAACCAAATTGATATTGCGATGCAATGTCAAGGTAGATAATATAGCGAAATTGAGAACATTATAGAGTCGTTCTGGTTAAAGATGTCATGTTGTAGATGTATTATCAAACTCAATGCTGAAATGTATACTAAACACAGCAGTTTGCTGCAGAATTGAAGAAATTAATTTTGGGGTTCACAAACGGGACAGCTAAAGGAGTTTCGCCTATGTAAACGCTACTACATTAGTACTCGTCTGTGAAGTCAGGTTATACTCTGATGCATGGGTTTCTCTTATATGCGCAGCTAATGATAGAGTCCAGTTCGTTCTGCTACATTAGACTTTGTCATGTCCAGCAAAACCATTGATCGGTCGAAATTCAAATTATACAAATATGTTCGTCTTCCAGTCAATTAACCACAGTCACGCTGATCCGCAATCAGCAAAGCCCTGCAAAAATCCTTTTTTTTTTCTTGAAACCCCCTAAACACAATACTCAATAGTTTGTGTATAGCCAATGTCCAGCAAAAATACTATCAAATTCAAGACATACATGTATATTGTGCACAAAGTAGTCCTATATACGTCTTGCCTTAAAGAGTTTGCTGCACTTGCCTGGGTTTTAATTGCACAAAATTGAAGTTAATCATTTAACAATAGAGCTGTGCCGAGAGCACCGGCATGGCACATGCCTCCCAATGGTTCGTTCTTCCACTCTGTTTCATATCTCTTCAGTATGTGCGTGTTCTTTAACTATTGATGACTGGTGTAAATATGGATAAAATTATCCTACTTTTTTCAAGAAATGTATGATAATTTTAGTAACTTCAGTTATCATTTCCCATAGGCTAAGAGATTGGAAAGAGTGGAAGAATGAAATGCTGTGAGCCACGTCTCAGTGCATGTGTTGGTGCTGTCGGTGCAGCTGTATTATTAAACGATTAGCTTCAATTTTGTTCTTTGTTGACTTGCCTGTGCCAATCATAAATCTACCGTTGGCCGTTTCTGAGATTCCTGCTTTCAAATTAACGTTCGAATAGATTTGTTCCTCGCTGCTTCATACAAAATGAAACTGTCAAGGACGTCCTTTCGGACGTGTATGTCTCCGTTCCAGATCCAATTATAAATATGACCATTCTAGATAAGAATTCAGCTGTGTTGCAACGCAGAGGGAAATTATGTGGTTGGTGAAGTGGTAGCACTATTTAGCTGCAATATAAGGATTAGCAGTAGTAGAAGGGCAGATAAAGGCCCGTTGACCTCTCTGGGCCAGATGTCGTGACCGTTATAGTTCTAGCAAAGGTCACGTGACAGGAAGTGACTCTGGGAGTGTATTCCTCCGCGATGAGGCGGTCATTTGGCATCAGACTACAATTAATCACTTCGGGTTCAGTGCCCACGACCTACCTACATGTTTAGAAATTTGAGAGCAGATCTTTATGGATTTTATGAGCTGCGATTTTTCAGCATTTCTGATACATCTGATATTTCAACTTGCAGATGAGGCTTCAAACTGTACTTCCTGGTGTTGATTTGGGCCACTTTGGGAAAAGCATGGTGGATGGAGACATGATCAGTGAAGGGTGAGAAGGCTCCCTGTTTACAAATTGAATGACATTCTGTAGCACCAATCAGCTGTCAGTGGCGGGAATTTGAAATTTCCATGGTCAACATGATC
>JAVTVY010052366.1:0-26258 GCA_036873755.1 Hanleya hanleyi
GTTGTTGTTGTTCTCTCATGTGTCATCCTTGTTGTTGTTGTTGTTCTCTCTCTCTGGTCTATATCATGGCGTTATGTTAGAGTGTTAAGGTGTAACGACGGGCGTTGACGGGCATCACTGCATTTCGAAGAATTAGTGACAATTCAATGGAATATCAGAGCTTCTGAGCTATTTCACCAGGGCGTTGAAGCATTAAGAATGGTGTTGGTGGGCGTTACTACAAGATGACACCTCACACGGTCCATTTGGACCGCGGATGGTCCATCTCTACACCAAATACCTTCCTGCACTGCCCCAAAAGGACCACTTTCGCTACAACTTGTACTAATGACGTCATCGATGACGTCACAGATGCTGTAAATATCCCTGAAATAGGGATGTATACTCCGAGAGCTACAACGTGACACATCCCATGACGCATTCGCAACGCGGATGGTCCATCTCTACACCAAATACCTTCCTGCACTGCCCCAAAAGGCCAAATAACATCCTTCACTGCTAAAAATGCCCACTTTCGCTACAACTTGTACTAATGACGTCACCAATGACGTCACAGATGCTGTAAATATCCCTGAAATCGGGGTCTATACTCCGAGAGCTACAACATGACACCCCACACGACGCATTCGCAACGCGGATGGTCCATCTCTACACCAAATACCTTCCTGCACTGCCCCAAAAGGCTCACTTTCGCTAATACTCCTACAGATGACGTCATCGATGACGTCACAGATGCTTCGGACATGCCTCAATTCGGATTGTACACCCCGAGAGCTACTCATCAATGACGTCACAGATGACGCGGACATCCCTCAAATCGGAATGTACACCCCGAGAACTACAAGATGACACATTCCAGGACGCATTCGAACCGTGAATAACCCATCTCGACCCAAATACCTTTATGTACTGCCCGAAAATGTCCACTTTCGCTACTACTCGTACCGATGACGTCACCGATGACGTCACAGATGACGCGAACATCCCTCAAATCGGAATGTACACCCCGATAACTACAAGATGACACCTTCCAGGACGCATTCGAACCGTGAATAGCCCATCTCGATCCCAAATACCTTCATGTACTGCCCGAAAATGTCCACTTTCGCTACATGCCAAGCAAGATCGATATGTCAACCCCACACCCAGTCCATTAGATACCCCTTCACATAAGCTTCACATTGATACCTTACTCGACCCCATCGGGCCACTAGGGGCTCTCCTAGCTCCAAAAAGGCTATTTTCATACCTTTCGGCCGCCGCGCATGCGCAGAAGGCCGATATGTCAACCTCACACCCAGCCCATTAGATAGCCCTTCACCTAAGCTTCAATTTGATACCTCACTCGACCCACTACCTCCAAAATAAAAAAAAAAAAAAAAAATGAAGATCGATCTTCAAAATAGCCTTTTTGGAGTTAGGGGCGCTCCTAGTGGTCCAATGGGGTCGAGTGAGGTATCAAATTGAAGCATTTCATGAATCTTTTTTCTCTTTTTTATTAAATTTAAAAAAAAAAAAATGTTTGGCTTCCATTTCCCTTTCCCTCCCCCCACTTGTACCTTTCCCCTTTCACCCCTTTTTTTCAATAATTTCAAAAAATGGTAAAAAAAATTTAAAAATGTTTTTCTTTGGGGAGTAGCATGATGGGAGTTGGTGTTAATTTTGTGCTTTTTTTGACAGGCCTCAATTCGGATTGTACACCCCGAGAGCTACAAAATGACACCTCACACGACGCATTCGGACTAAGGACGGTCCATCTCTACACCAAACTCACCCCCACGCACCCACAAAATGTCCGCTTTCGCTACTACTCGCACCGATGACGTCATCAATGACGTCACAGATGACGCGGACATCCCTCAAATCGGAATGTACACCCCGAGAACTACAAGATGACACCTTCCAGGACGCATTCGAACCGTGAATAGCCCATCTCGACCCCAAATACCTTTATGTACTGCCCGAAAATGTCCACTTTCGCTACTACTCGTACCGATGACGTCACAGATGACGCGAACATCCCTCAAATCGGAATGTACACCCCGAGAACTACAAGATGACACCTTCCAGGACGCATTCGAATCGTGAATAGCCCATTTCGATCCCAAATACCTTCATGTACTACCCGAAAATGTCCACTTTCGCTACATGCCACCGCGCATGCGCAGAATGCCGATATTTCAACCCCACACCCAGTCCATCAGATGCCCCTTCATGAATGCTTCACTTTGATACCTCACTCGACCCCATCGGTCCACTAGGGGCTCCCTAGCTCCAAAAAGGCTATTTTCATACCCTTCGGCCACCGCGCATGCGCAGAATGCCGATATTTCAACCCCACACCCAGTCCATCAGATGCCCCTTCACGAATGTTTCACTTTGATACCTTACTCGACCCCATTGGTCCATTAGGGACTCCCCTAGCTCCAAAACGTCTATTTCCATACCCTTGGGCCACCGCGCATGCGCAGAATGCTGATAGTTCAACCCCACACCCAGCCCATCAGCTGCCCCTTCACGAATGCTTCACATAGATACCTCACTCGACCCCGTTGGTCCATTAGGGGCTCCCCTAGCTCCAAAACGTCTATTTCCATACCCTTGGGCCACCGCGCATGCGCAGAATGCCGATAGTTCAACCCCACACCCAGCCCATCAGATGCCCCTTCACGAACGCTTCACATCGATACCTCACTCGACCCCATTGGTCCATTAGGGCTCCCCTAGCTCCAAAACGTCTATTTCCATACCCTTCGGCCACCGCGCATGCGCAGAATGCCGATAGTTCAACCCCACACCCAGCCCATTAGACGCCCCTTCACATAAGCTTCACTTTGATACCTCACTCGACCCCATCGGACCCTTAGGGGCCCACACCCAACCCATTAGATGCCCCTTCACCTAAGCTTCACTTTGATACCTCACTCGACCCCATCGGACCATTTTATCTAGGGACTACTTTTTCTCCGCGGAAGCTTTTTCCCGAGACCGAATCACCGCCAAAATCACGGCCAAACCGCATCACCGCGCATTTTTTTTGCCGGAACTTTTTTTTTTTGGATGTGTGGTGGAGGTGGTACAAAATGGCGGATACTTACTTCCCACTCCACAACCACACAGGCCGCCATTTTGTACCCACCTCCACACACCAGTGCACTGACTGACACCGGTGTGGAGGTGGTACAAAATGGCGGATACTTACTTCCCACCACCCTAAAACCAGGCCGCCATTTTGTACCCACCTCCCACCACACATCCACACAGGCCACACCCTCCTCATCACGCATGCGCACATCCACACTTATAACCTCAAAACAAAGTTCTGCGCATGCGCACTGAGGAGGTTCTTGAAGTAACGACTGTCTCTCTACTACTAGCGTGCAAGATCTATGGCGCTACGTTTCGTAACTTGTGTCTAATTCCGCTTAACCCGGGGCTAGGGGCCGTATGAACCCATGTACTTCAAGAACCTCATGGTACTCATATGAACAGTCACAATCAAAGCGTGACTGAGATACCTCATTCTTTAGATGACGACTTTACAACGAATATTATGGATTAAGAATACTGATCAGCGATACGGATTTGATATTTTTGGAACATCATGATGTCTTGCCGGCATCATTGAAAACTGTTGACCGCTTCTCTCTTGCAGAAAACAAGCCTATGTTTTGTATACTATGATTGTCTTTTTTGAATTTGGTGCTAATACTGTTATATGGAAAATGGAATAGGTCTTTGGATTATGGACGCGGATATTCTCTAATGGACGACGGCTGGATTATGAATGACGGACTAGACGCTTTTAATTGCACCACGGGAGCTGATATTCTTCCAAAGTTTGGCTCTGTTTTCGTTTAATATTAAACCGAATAATCAACTCTATAGGTTGAGCAGAAACTGATTGAAATATTTCTTTTCATTGAAAATTAATCTTTTACATACATATATCTGGCCGTCATAATTGAGCTTCTTAAATCGTTTGTAATTAATTTTTTTTATCTGTGAAATATTCCAGTTGAAGGGTATACGTATCTCATGTTCTCATATCGACAACGGGATGGGTTTGCTGCTACCATGACTACACTCACGCGGTCTCCTGACCTTCATCAGGAAACTCTTTTACTAGTTCGTGGGGCGATTATATCATCCCAACTCATTGCATCTAGTATTTACAATTTAAACTCCATATCGCCATTCTTTTCAAAATTCGCACGATTTTTACCACTTAAAAGTACCCAAAAAGCAATGTTTTATCAGCAGGAACTAATTCCATTAATCCAATTGCAAACTTAGGATCCTGCAATTAAATCCTACTAATATTATAGACACCGCTTGTCAAATTTCGTAAGACATTGAACTTTCCCCGAATGCTGTCTAGACGGCGTGAGAGGATATTTACAGGATGCGAAGTGCTTCATATAAATGATATGGAAGAACTGATTCTCAACACTTCTCAACGATGTACACAGAAAACTACACACGAAATCACTTAACGTCTACGAATTCTAGATAGAGCGTCGTTAATTCCTTGTTCATACCTTTGATGCGCCAGACGGATTTATCTTCAGCATATCGACAGGGAATACACCCTTTTAATATGACTGATCTGTGTCGGTTTTCCTCATTCAAGAATATCGTTCAAGGGACAGAATATCAACGCTGCCTCAATTCGAGTTATCGTTTGTTCCGTGTTTTTGTTGGCGGCAGTCTTCTTGACTTGGAGGTATACCGGATACATTGTACACCGGTTATTTTGGTTTGAACTCACACTGGCCTGGCCTAATATAGCACGGTAGAATATAGCATGATCTATCATCTCTGCTGACCGATACCCGCGGTCATTCGGAAGCAGCATGGCCAGAACTTGAAGAGTCATTCAGGTAAGTTTCATTATTTCGCTCTATGGCAATATACAACACAATATTAAAACCAAGAAATATTGTAGTTACTATCCAAGATATTTCATTAGAAGTTTTCATTTGTTGTCCGTATATGCCTGCATGTTTATGAATTACATCCGCTGTGCCAAAAGCGGGTGAAGCGCAATGCATATTCGCCTTCTCCTCTCGGTTTTCGTAATTTATTTCCTTTAACAAAATAAACGATTTCTCTCAAATTTCGTCAGAATTGCTAGGAGTCACGCGGATATCGATCACCAGCATTTAGGTCAATAAGCCGAAGATCAAGTTCCCTGTGGCTTAAAAATAAGAGAGCATCGAGAATCGCAATTTTGCGAGTTTATACATGAGAGAAAGACGATATAGTGTGTCGATAAGGCAATACTGAGATCAAAGGTCAAATTGCAAGTCTCCTTTGATCCAAAAATAGGAAATCAAGAGTTGATGCATTATACACGCGATATGCCAGGTAACAAAACCGAGGTCAAAAGTTGAAATGCCAACGTCACTGCGACCCAAAAAGCAGGAAATTGTTGAAAACATTGTGCTAAGAATGTGGATTGTGATCAAACTTGAGGAATATTCCAAGCTGATGTCAAACAAACATCAAAGGTCGAAATGTCAAGGATCAAGGTCATTGGGGACCATAAATTAGCAAAACGTTGACAATCACATTTTTGTGAGTGCATGCATTTGAGTGAAGCAATGTGTCAGTTAACAAGATTGAAGTCAATGTTCAAGGTCATGAACACCTCTACCTCATGGAAGATTCATAGGTTTCTTTTTAATTTTAATAGTGCAAATTAAACCTTTGTTTTTTTTATAATCTACCCTCATTTCAGTCACCGTAGACGGTATTTTTATTTTTTTCAACAACAGAGTGTTATATACAGTCTCGGCCACAATGGTTGGTGCATTGGTAAAAAAAAATCGAAACTTTAAAAGAACATTGTAGTTCTGGCTACTTCGATTGATTCTTGAGTATATCTTTCGACTTTTCGTTACTCCGTAAAGGATTGTGTTTCCTCGAGCTTTGTTCGATAATCTGCCTGTATTGGAATTGTGTACCATTTCAGAAGAAGTATCAATAATCTATGCAAATTCTTGGCAACGGCAATGCGAATGAGGACGTGAGACTGGTAACCATTGGTAACCATTTGTAATTGACAACCATTACAAACCAAAACTATTCGGCGACAATTGGCACCACACTACACATCGTAGTCAGTTAAGGTTTCTAGGCATGCTGGTTTATTGCTTCGGGTGTCACTTGTTGGCATAAAAAATTCACTAGTGTGAACACACCTTGGCAAAAATATATGGTCAGGCTGCTAGGATATGTGTTCTCTGGTGTTTGAATCAGGAGATTTAGGGGGCTGGGGTCAGACCCCAAAACATGGTTTTTCACCAAAATGTCTCCCGGGCAGCTCAACAAAGTCACAGATCCCGATGAAAAGGGGATGCGAGCACAGGCGACTTGCACCTAAGTCCAGTTTAACCCAACATCGTCGCCGTTGACGTCTCGTTTCGGCCCCGTATGGACATCTGCCTGACATCGTCGGTGGTTCCAGAATGTTGTTGCTGTCGACCACAGATTTTCTTCCCCAAAGTAAAGTATTACGATTTAAGCTAGACGTATTGTGCCAGGAGTAAACGGTAGACACGAAAGTCAGTTGCCTTACGAGTTGTGTCGCTGGCAATACAGTTCTTCTGATAATCTAATCTTACCTCTCAACAAAATGCCACTCGGGTCTTAGGAATGCACACGATAGGAACATCATTTCGTGCGTTAGCACTTGATGACTAGTATGCAGGATAGAAAATTCATTCTGTAAAACGCATAGCTCATCATCCAGGCTCCTTAGATTTCGAGTTCATGGAACACTTGTTAGAGGCGATGGATCGCGTATTTGCGACAAGGTATGTTCACACGATACATTTGAGGCGATTAGAAGCAGCGTTTCTGAAAAAAGAAATTGACCATAACCTGATTTCTTTGCAACAGAACTAAGTAGCATATCATGGCGTTTTACGTCAGTAATGACGTTCGAAGTGGAAACGCAGTATAGCTATGAATATCGGCTGATTACAAGGCGGTTGCAAGCATTTTTCAAATTCGAAAAGATTTCCAAGAAATCGCTTTTCATTTGCATTGCCATTCCCAGCATGTTGCAGAGATTAGTGATAGTTCGTCTGAAATGTTCCACTATTCGAGTTCCAATACAGGTAGATTGTTTATCAAAGCCCAAGAAAACAGGTAATCCTTCTGAGATTCAGGAACCGTCGGCAGAAAAACTCAAGAATCAATCTGAAACGCCAGAAGTACGATCATCTGTCGAGGTTTCGAATTTTTTACCAATGCACCAACCATTGTGGTCGAGACTGTAAATAGAAATTCGATTCTGATTAACATTTGCAACAGTCACTCATGTTGCACGTTCAATACACGATCCTGGAAGTGTCACAATCAAACCGTGACTGAGATACATTATACTCTAGAATACGACTTTTAAATTCATTGAATGGAAGAATATTCGTTAGTGATATGGATTGATCGATAAGGAAATCAGATCTATTCGGTATAATTAAAAAAACTGTTGCCCGTTTCTGTCTTGCAAGAGACTCGCGTGTGGTGCATTGACCGTGCAAAAACCGGACACCGAGGAGTGCTGATTGTATTGTGTGAATAAAGTCTTTCGATAATGAATGTGAGCAATCTTAATTGATGAAGGCTCTCTACTGAATGTCAGGCCTGACGCTTGTATGCCGCACAGGGGCAGGGGGAGATGGAGGCCAGTATATGTTAGCATCGTTTTGCAATGATATAGATCGTTTCATTGCAGTGTCTGATGGCTTAGTTTACAGGCCGTCTTTTGCTTGACTAAACATCATTCAAACACGTCATAAAATGCTTCGTATTTCCCTATCGATGAAGTGGGTCCTGTCCAAATACCATAATGGATTAAATCGGAATAGCGCTGCGGTGAAGAGCAATTTCTAGACATTTTGGACATCGAGTCCCCATCTACATGTAGTTCACATCTAATCGAAAAAGCATACAAAATTTTATACTGCTGCGGCAAATTGCGGAGGAATAGACTCGCACAAGATCAATTCACACAGGACTCCCCGCTCCGAAATAAGTGTCATAAGTCGAAACAGAAAGAAAAAAGCGAGACATCAGAGGAGTCATGTCCATTGTGCAAAGCTGAAAGAGCTGTGATCTGCGTTCAGCCACAGTAAATTCTGACTGAATTATTTATGGAAGTAGGGTACTCCATCAACGTTGATTCAATCAAAAGAAGTAAACCACACCTAATAACGGTGTCAAATATTGATTAATAATGACGTTCAGACAATTTTATTATCTATTAATGTCCAAATAAGTATGTAGTAATAATTACATTTGTACGCCAGCCTCTTTCGCCGAGGTTATTAATATGACCATATGGATCTAATTGACTTTGGTGTTCTGATGGGATAACAGAGCTATAGTCTGATAATTATACAGAGTGAGAAATAGGATACATCTTGAAGAACAAGGGAATATGAGTATATTTAACGACGTTAACGGATGGAATCCTCCAACTTTACTGCACTACCTGGTGAGCGTTGGAGTATGGATAATCATATTTCAAATTTATAGATCCCATAAATCCGATTTCCCACATTATATTGACTATTATTTTCATTAGTAGTGCCGTTGATCTAAATCCTGAATAGTATTAGTTGCGTATCCGTTAAACGGACATACGGTGCTGTACGTCGCGTCTAGCTACGCAATAAAGCAGAGAAATGCCATTCAAAGTTTCTTAGTTCAACACTTGGCTATTACCGCGATGGAAAAAATCACGAGCGACATTGATGATACAGGTATTGCATCCATTAAACAGCAGGAGCATGTTGTGGGGTTCCGCGAAGATAATCAACAGATGATATCATTCTGCCAGTCTCGTGATGAGGGATTGTTGAATAGATTTAATGGATGATCAATATCTTATTAACTTATTAACTTATTATTAATTATGAAGCGTAGTTTAGTTTCGAGATTCAGATTTTTGAGAGTCAGTATCTAACACTTGCAGTGTGTGTACTTCTATTGTTAATAACATTCTATAGTTTTTACCCCTCGGTCAACTTTGGCCTAGGGGTATTGTCGTCATCATGTACGGCTGTCCGTCCGTCCGTACGTCCGTACGTCCGTTACCGCGATATCTACAGAACCGTTTCATGCATGGCAACCAAACTTGTTACATCTATTTATCTTCACGTAACTCAGAAGCCTATCGAAAATGAGTCATCTCGGACAATATTTTGCAGAGTTATGCCCCTTTTTACAAATAAAAATCCATTTATGATTTGTTATTGTGATAATTTCAGAACTGTTCCATATACAACATCCTAACGTGATACAGTTGTTTCTCTTGACCTGAACTAGATGCCTATCGAAATGAGTCGTGTCAGAAAGTATTTTGCAGAGTTATGCCCCTTGTCTAATAAAATCCACTAATTCCTATGTTAAGTTTGCATATAATTTCTATATCATGTTTGTATACTATCACATTTATTTATTGATTGGATGACTGATTTATTGATTTATTCTCTTACACAATGCGAAGAATGCCTGCAAATCTGCTAACCATTCCCCCACCTGATTGATCTTATTCTACTAATATGATTCACTCATCTTGTTCCACTAACAAGTTTTTTTATCAGTAATTATAATAAACAAAATTTATTCACAACATGATTTGTAGTTTTACTTTTTTGTTTTGCTAACAACCTAACCTAACAACACTTTTTAGTTGCCACACGTCATTTTATATTCCCACCGCTTAAATGTTTCCCCAAATTTGGTTCTCTTCTAATGATTTCCATTTCAGCAATTTTAGTTGTGTTTACCAAGATATGACAAACGTATATCTATAGTGTATGTATTTATTCCAGAAACAAATTAATTTAAGTGGAGGAAAACTTTTTTTATTTTTCAAAAAAAGTACACTTACAATACCAGGGGTAAATATTTCTTCCCACAAGCCAATCAATTGGTAGAGACACCCTTACATTATAATAGCTGGGGTTCAGAGCCGAGGGGTTTCGATAGCGCAGCTTCATGTTTTTTATTGCATTACGGAGATGTAATATGCCGTGAAAAAAAAACTTATTAGTTTGTGTTCGTATGTATCCAGCACAGCTCTTAACTAACATTACAAGAGAATGAGCGAATAATAATTTTCTTCTCAAGAAATGTAAATCATGTGTAGGCATGTGAATAGAACCGTGATGCCCTGTGGCAACTGTGCTCTGATTGGAATATTTCGGATATACAAATGTGTCATTCCTACATTGAAATGACTGCCAATGTTCCCAGTAACTGTTGTTCGTATTATTGTGTATACTCTGGTATATTGCATGGCGCAGCCCGTCCGCGCTCAAAAGCTGTTGGCTATCGAGGTTTAATTCATCTTCGCCTGACAGTTCTAGATTTCTATCAAAATCTCTTTTATATTTCATTATTGAATCTGAGTGTCATTATTGAATCTGAGTGTCATTTTCTGCTCGCACGGAATGGGAACAAGATCACTTATACAGGCCGTTCTATAGCGATATCAACAATGAGTCAACCTTATAACCGAGCATCGGTCTAAAGTTGGTGACCTCTGACTTTACCAGAATCGGTCATTCCGCTATTCACCAAATAGAAATTTAAATCGCGACTCCTAACCAAAGAAACACTCATTCCCATCCCCCCGATGGCTCCTGTTTCGCTTCGATACACATTTACCCATTGGACATGGAAATGTATCTCTTCTACGCTAAAATCATCACCAGTCTCAAAGACGGAAACTGCTTATCCTCTTTGATATGGCACAATTTATTCTCGATGAAGGTCAAACCATCGGTTTGTGCGGTAGTGTGACTTCTTTACAAATACAAGCGTCTGGCCCGTCATTCATAATTCAGCCGTCGTCCGTTAAAGAATATCCGCGTCCATAATCCAAAGACCTATTTCATATTCCATATAACAAGATTAGCACCAAATTCAAAAATATAATCATAGTATACATAAACATAGGCTAGTTTCCTGCAAGAGAGAAGCGGTCAACAGTTTTCAATGATGCCGGCAAGACATCATGATGTTCCAAAAATATCAAATCAGTTTCGCTGATCAGTATTCTTAATCCATATGATATTCGTTTTAAAGTCGTCATCTAGAGAATGATGTATCTCAGTCACGCTTTGATTGTGACTGTTCATATGAACACTGTGAAGATCTTGAAGTACATGGGTTCATATGGCCCCTAGCCCCGGGTTAAGCGGAATTATAGACATAAGTTACGAAACGTAACGCCATAGATCTTGCACACTACGCTCGTATTTTGCTATCAGCATGCGATATGTATCGCCAAATTTGAGAATTTTTGAGTGGAGGCGCTGGTTGGTATAGCCCTGTTTTATAAGTTTATGCAACACTGTTTTGTGACGTTGATTAAAATCTTCTCATTTAACACAGGATCTAGCAAATGCTATTAAGGCGAGATATGTATACGCCATATGCAGGTTCCACTGGAATATTACTGTCCAGAAAGGGATAGTTTACGATGTCATGAAGTTTGTCATGAAGTCGCCGAGCGAGAAGGCCCGCTTCATTTTTATACACACATAGGTGTAAATATGATGTGCCGGTTGGGCTATCGGTAGTTCCTTCAAATCCAGTGAAGGTGGATATATATCCTTCACTGCGTCATTTATATAGCCATTATCCACAGAGAGAAGATCGTCTATATAACGTTTGGTGAATGAGAAGGAACGGGCTTTGAATTTTGATGCCGCCCCCGAAGTTGTGCAGTATAAATCATACACTTTCCTCGACAATTGGTGAACCATGTTTGTCGAATGAAATTTGAATTACTAATGATGGAATTTTCCGATCCTGTGAATACGACGCATTGTACATTGACACTGCTATGCTTCTACAATGATTACATTGGTGTTTGTTTGAATTTAGTGAAACCATCAGACATGTCAGAGTAAAATATGGTTAGCTTGTCACTGTCTAAAGTAAAGAAATTCTTGGAACAAGAGTCACATAGTTTACAATTGTCCATCCAAAGATCTGGATTATAGCATGTACTTTCTCAAATCAAGGTTACCTGGAGACGTATATACAGCTTTCATTTCGACTCTGAGCTATTTACAGGTAATAAGGGTTGCTATGAGGAAATTTTGTTATGTTGAAAGCGGAGCGTTAGCAGCCATATTGATTATTTATGGTCGTTCTATAATGGAGTGATTGAACTTATTAGACTCCATTTCCTAAATTTACAGGTCTCTAACGACATTTTCCAATTCCCTGAAACTAATTTCCATTGTTATACTTTCGAGCAAAATAGTATATACACTGAGTAGTCTAGCGGTCCGACAATTCTCCAGATCCCCCCCACCCCACCCCCCCAATCTGAACTTGGGCTGTTGTCATGATCATAACTTTTCAAATTTGCTAAAGGTACATTTTATGTCCGCTATTTTAAGTCAGGATACCTTACTGCATTGATGCTATTGATGAATAAATGCTGAATCTGATCATAAGCTTTGGCATGGGTGGCGTTTCCAAAAATACGACTACGGCATAATAGTGAAAGAAACTTGGTATACCGTTAACATTTACATTCATTATCATATTTTGATATCAAGTGTTCATCACGATTTACTGCCAGATTAGTCATTTGCAAATCTGTATCATATCGGTTGCCTATTTTGGGCGCGGGGCGATGGCAAACTAGGATCAGAGGCTTAAATAGAAGACTTGGTTGCTCCATGAATCAGAGAATGTAAAATCTCTTACACCATGGCCCAATTCCAATTGCGATTCTTGACTGAGTATGTTATCATCAATAGATGCCGCCTTCAGTTACTCATGTTGCGGCATTCCAGAGCTGTCCCAAAGTATGACAGGTATATTAGTGCATGGTTACGGTGATGAATCCACATAACCATGATAACCAGACGATATCTGTAGTCAAAACAAGGATCACATGTTTGAAGATATTGCACTGATAACTTGTGTCAAATGTTTTAACTGAGCTCGGTGTTGTTTCGTGTGGCTTCACCCGAGGAAAAGCACAGGTCAATTTTGTAATAATGAAAGACATTGTTATCTCGGCAATACTTTCATTCATGACAGTCTAAATGTACAGAAACTATATGATTATGTATTCCAACAATTATAGAACGCAAAGATCATTTGATAATATTTATAAACTTAAGATGTAAAAAAGAAATCATCCATGGGATTAAAAGTCATATTGACGAAATGAAAGGAAACTGATATAGCAATGGATTAGAGTAATGCAACATTCGCTTGAAGATTTTATCATTTGTATTTATCCTGTAATTTAATTATCATGTTCAATGTTGTAGATGTTCTTTAGTATGTCAATAAGTCATTGTTTTAAAACGATGGACTTGTGAAGTTGAAGGAAATACGCCTCGACCAAGCCTTTGATGTTCTACTATTTCCAGGAAAGTAGAGAGAGAGAGAGAGAATTAGGGTTTAACGTCGCATTCAGCAATATTTCAGCTATATAGCGACGATAGTACTCAATTCAAAAACTCGGTAAACTAATGCGTTAAAACAGGTACAAACATCAATAAAACACAAACTGCTCAAGCCAAGATATATAAGGTTAGCTTAGCCATCATGTACGTTTTATTTTGGGTAATCTTTTTTGACCTTTCCTATATTGTTTCTTCCAGGAAAGTATTTGTCATCTTTGTCACATCCCGTTTCTCTAGAGGACCGGGTTCTAAATAGAAAGGGCATTTAACTGGTGGCGGATAAGTTTCTTTGACACATGAACAAAAATTTCAAAACTTGGTGTCTTGTATTTGTGAACAGATTGAGCAGCTGCGGTAAAGTTCAGTAACAAGCGTACGTTTTCCGCTGTGGTTGGAAAAAGTTCCATGAATACCTCCATGTTCACAAATTGATGTCATGAATTGTTTCAGTTTATTGATTGATACCAACTACCTGCGAGCTTTACGTCTACCAGGGAATCGGCCCTGTTTGAGGCCGCCGGTAAAATGCCCCAGCTCTCCCCACATACTAACTGATCGTACAGATCGACGATACACCGATCGTCGCCACTGATATAGTGCTTGATACGTTTGTTTTGCACCTGTTTGTGGAGGTCTCGCAGACCGCCATTGAATATCTTGGAAGCTGGTCCTGTAAATTTCACAAACTTGACTTTGTCGTTCTCTCCGACTTCGAGCTGTTCGCACTTTAAATCATAATGCTAAATTTTGCCGCTGAGGCCGAAAAGATTAGAGTTATGAAAAAACATTGTATTTTCTAAGGATAACGCTGATCCGTTTCAAAGAGTGCCTGCTCCCCACAACCGTATTCTCGTCACGCTATTGTAGAACCAAAATTCAAGCAAGCATATGGTAGCAATATTATGACCGAGGACTGAAAGAAGCTCGAATTATCACAAATAAGGTGTCGACCCTCAATTTGCCAAGGGGTGCCGGAATTGACAATTTGATGCTAACTATCTGTGGATATCAACGTATATGCCATCGTGTGTCAATATTTCGAATATCTTAATATTTACACATACATGTTTAAGATTCCAAGGAGTAATAATGTTTAATTTATACTTGTGACATATATATTTGTTTAATGCTCTATATTTATTTTGGGAATACAGTGCAGTTTAATTTCGTTCGTCCGAGAATGGTTTTAGTTCTCTGTCATAATGCAAATTTGGCGCCTGAACGGGAAGTATAATTAATCCACACGTATTTCCTTATAAGGGCGATGTAATTAATACTATCTACACAATCCTAGCAAGGATGATATATCTTCTCCAGGAATTATAGGCTCATGAAATTACATTAGCTGTCAACTTTATTCACAAGATGTACTATTGTTGGTGACCTCTACAGCCCACAAATATACAAACACCAAGATCGATAGGTCACCTAGAGTACAGTCATCACTCTAGTTTTGTTCGGTATTTGGACAGATCTGATCTTACATTGTTCGGTATTTGGACAGATCTGATCTTACATTGTTAATATTCTCATTCATTACCAGACCAGTTGTTCAATTATTCCCGTCCAATTAAGGCATGTGCCAAAACTGTGCGTATTTCACTTTTTTGGGAAACACATACCATGACTCCGTTTGCTGGAAATCTTTTCCTGAAACAATTGATTATCCCTCAACCTAGATTGTAGCATTTCCATTGGTTAATATCTTCAAGTAAGGAGATCGTGAACTGAGAAATACACAGATTTGCGGGCGTGAGGCTGGAAATGATATTATTGCATTGCAACTTAAACAGATCATAAAAAGTCATTTGAAAAATAAATAAATAAAAGAAATAGTTTTATTGTTATGAAATTACTGGAGCCGGTATATGTATAGTTGTTGAGACGGTGCCGAGCTTCTCGAATTGTAGGGCAGGCGTTTCTTACCAAACTAAAAAGTACAGCCTATGCGTGCAATCGAACAGGCCAATCCTGCATATTATTTATCATAACTCTCACAGTTCACGTAGAGGTAGAGTTAATATTTATGAGATGATCAATCTCTAAATCTGAACATATTAATACTGGCAGGCTGGGCGATGGGGATCTGAATTGCAAATTAGAAGATTCCCCGTTTTCGAGGCGTGTTTATTGAATTGATCGAGTTACGAATGAAGCGCTTGGTCGTCAAAGGACCTCAAAGATATGTAATATGAATAAGAACTTGTATTTTATTAATACCCCCTCGCTATGGGCCGTTTCTGCTATCTAACGGTCACATCAGATATCTTGATAGGGCTATTACATCATCGCTCTTAATTATTTGCATTTAATACCGCTCAAGGCGGTGCTTGAGGTGGTGTGAGCATGATATTCAAGATGTCCACAGGAACAGATAGATTAAAAGCGCGGCGCGGATACAAATCATCGTAAGGATCAATTAGAAATATAAAGTCAGTATAGTTGTCTGTGGGGTCATATTACTTCTTGTCAGTACGCCGACATCATTTTCCACCAACCTTGTTAATTTGCGTTTAAACTTATGTGGAAGTACTTTGATATCATATATTCAAAATGAAGTCAGACGTAAACATAGGAAAGACAACTTGGAAGGCTAGAAATACAAGCGACGGATTGAACATCCAATAGACAACCACCGTCTATGAAGAATTTTGCGAATCAAAACCCCTTTTCCATATAAGACCAATAGCAATGTGTTAGAGAAATTATCAAACGTTTTCAAAGACGCCATCAAGACATCATAGACTAGTGAATTCTATATGACTTACTAGTATAAATTTCCATGTCATTATCAAATAATACAACATAACACTGACCAAAATGTAACCAATTTTATATTAACATGCCATTAGTTAACATCGCCCCATCAAGTGTTATATCACCATAGCCATGGGGGCCACTATACGAAACTGTTATACTGGAATTACATCTTTACATCATCAGTTTGATATATGTGGACATGTGCTTTTGGAAGCTGTTACATGCCCTAAAATATCACTTAAGAACATAGTTAGACAACCGCTTATAAATTCTCTTGAAATATATCTGAAAGTTTTAGCGATCTACGAGATTCCATATTTGACATCCTGTAAATGACATCTTGATCAAAGGTAAGAATTCCACGTTCTCAAATATTTACCAGTCTTCAATGAATGTTTACGCTTCCAAAATGCAAGCATTTACTTTTCGACTCAGATCTGCTTGTCTGACCACTTAACATACCCCTGAGATCGCTAAATGATGAAGATTACATTGATCCTTCCTTCTATCTACTTATTTTACTCACATCCTAACTCTAGTTTACGCCTGCTCTGGATAGGATACGCCCACACAAATTCCAACGACTCAAAACTTTTATATTAATGCCGATTAATCCAAAATGTCAGGGACGATAATCTGGTATTTGATACTATATTCTTTGTAAAATTATATTGCTTTTATGGCAACATTCTCAAAAACATATTCTCACAGTGTGCTTTTTATCTCGCCCAAATGTCTGGTAATTATAGCTTCTTAAGAAAGCTCCCTGAAATAGATGTTTCTGGAATCATGGGATATCTTCCAGGCTTCAAGTACTTGATTGGTCATTTCAAATTTTCAAAAAGAAATCCGGAATTCCCATTTGCCAGTGCAGAAAATTGGAAGAAAATTTCCAATACCCTCTTTCAGCCTTTCCATTTAAAAACGGAATGTGTTCACGGAATGTGCGACACGATTCGAATTTTCACAATGGTTACTCCATGTAAACCTCATGATCCTGGATCCTTCGAGTGTCTGGATTGGTCGGTTGGGTTACAGAATGGACAACAGGTTGGAGACTTAATATAGAATTCACACCAATGATACTAGGGTACAGTACATGACAGTACATTTGGCAGAACTCTCTTTATCTCCACACAAAATGAAGGCTTCTACTTGTGAACCATAAATAGTACAGACCATTGGTACACCTTTGCTGGTTGGCTCAGATGAAAGTGTCTCCTGTTATTCAACATGGATTCTAGCTAACTGTCCGTTCATGAAATTTCCAGAGTAAGGTAAATACATCGTAGAGATTTCAACTTAAAATATTAATATGTCGTTATCCTATTCACAGGACGTAACAGACTGTCATTTAACCCTACCCAGGTCTAAGCCTATCGGGGCTGGAATGGGGGAATGCTCCTCTGTCTAACTTTTGACACTATCTCTGAAAGAACAGAAATTTAAGAACTGATACTCCGTGAGTTTCTCGTCCAGCATATCAGGGTCATTTTAAGCCTATTTACTTAAACATCCGAGCAGAGAATCAGGGGTAAATTTCAAATGGCGTTCGTGTGGTTGTGTCAGATATGTTGTGTTTTCATCGTTTTTCTTCAATCTTAAGGTGCCCAATATTTCTTATTTCACATGAGATAATTATTTTCTGAGTTACTTTGTAAGTTTTAAATCGCATATACAGAAACGGAAATATCGGACGGAAAAGTCGAACATGCGTATCTAAAATATGACGTCACTGTGACGTCATCAGAGTGACCATCTTCAATTATTTTTAAATGTCCTGATAGAGCTTATCCACAAAATATATAGTAGGAAGTTTCACCCTCGTTAAGCCAAAGAGAAAGAAAACTATTATCCTCCCCAAGCTGCTACATCCACAAATCGCCCAGGCCGGATAGGGTTAACTTCCTCCTGATACTCTGAAACCTTCTCATCCTTTAGAGATGGTAAGAGCAATGGACATTGAAATAATTAATTCAATTTTAAGAAAAATGCACCCACAAACACGTTCAGTATTATGTAGTATTATGTAATAAATTACATAATTTGTAATCCTTTCTTTTCAAGAATGGTGGCCAGGCTGGGAAGCAGAATATTTGAAGGATGTGAAAGGCGCGTAGATCAACAGATTTCAATTTAAACCGTATCATCTTTGGGGATATACAGACAACAAATTACGCACGAAGCCACTTAACGTCTACCAATTCCAAATATACAGAGAGACACTTCCTTGTCTATATATTCCATACGACAGACGGGTTGTCTTCCAGCATATCGATAGCGACCATAGTCGTTCCAGTCTCTGCGCTGTTCATACAAGAATCCATTTGTTATAGACAGAATATCAACGTTACATCAAATGGAACTATTGTCTGTTTGGTTGGCTTTTCGTCGCCAGATTTCTTCTGTCGGGAGTATATTCGGTAAATTTTTACTCTCGCTAAATTAGCTCGAGCTCAGGAATGGCATGGTCTGAGATCAGTTCAAATCAATCTTAAGTGGCTTGATTTCTTTACAAACAAATGTAGGAGACAACAGAATCATAGAACGGGAGATGAAATTAATGTTTCTATTCATCCCTACCGACTGATAATCGAAATATTCGGAAATAATATTTCTTCTTTGATGACGAGGCAAAATTCCTCGCCAAGGACACTTTATCCTATAAACAGACAGAAGATAGCGGGAAAATGAATAAACTCCATTCACGCGTACATCATACCTCGTCCACTTGGGGGCACGGGACAATACTAGTCCCTGTTCGAAGTAACAGTACACTCATGTGCTGAAACTATCGCTTTCGCTGGGGTCTATCGCCCGATAGAGTTTGCAGGATAAAGATACAGGATTCCACTATAAGGTATACCAGATGTCAAATATCAGTATAAATGTAAAGAAGATATAATGGGGAATTACCGATGGCTATGCGTCATTGGTATGAGAGAGCATGTGTAGGGCGGTGTGGGGGAACGGGTACGCTGATAAACAGCTTGTATCACTAACGTCCCTACTCTCCTTGTTGGGGGGGGGGGGGACAAGGAGAGTAGGGACGTCAGTGATACAAGCTGAATAGTATGAGCGTAGGGAACGGGTTGCACGGCATACTCTGTATGAGACCTGATCAACATTAGATGATATGGATACAGATGTAAAGAAGATATAATGGGGAATTACCGATGGCTATGCGTCATTGGTATGAGGGAGCATGTGTAGGGCGGTGTGGGGGAACGGGTTGCACGGCATACTCTGTATGACCTGTGCCCATTGTAATACGATGAAGTACCCAATCAAACCAACCAACCAACCAACCAACCATAACTGGCGTACGTTGAGGTCTTCCGATTATTAACCTGGAATTTTTTTTGTGTACGACGGCTGAATACTGAATGTCGGATCTAATTCCTTATGCTTAACAAGAGTCCTGCAGGGCAGTTAAATCATTTCGGGGGAATTATTATGCTGCCATTATTAAGAAATTTAGATGTTGAATACATGCAGATACTTAAAACTACATGGCAAATGACACATACCTTATAGGCATGTATCTACATGGATTTCTCGACACTCTATACTACAATTTCTCCTTAGGACCTCATTGTACACCTCAGTTCTTCAGTAATATCGGTGTTCAATAAAACTGGTCACCGGTATGTTATTGTCAAAAGCAACTAGGCTTTCTCCAGTTCTCTCTGCATGTGAAGTGTATCATTCTTGGTATGTTTCTGTATTTGTAGAATTGCTTGTATTTCTCATTAACAATATCTATGTAAAAATCGACAATACCATATACCAACACCGTCTAGGTATGCCAGTGCGTACAAATTGAGTACCAATTTTGGCAGACATATTTCTTTTCTCGCATGAATACCTCTATATGCAGAAATTGTCGAATGATAATCATTCAAAATCCTTCATTCTCATTCACTAAACGCTATATAGTCGATCTCGTAGCACTGGATAATCCCTATATTAGCTGTGAAGGATATATACCCCTCTTCACTGAATTTGAAGGAAACAATTGATAGCCTAGCTAGAACATCATATCTGGACCTACATCTTTACAAGAATGACAAGGGATCTAATACCGTTAAAGCCAGTGCTTGGGGTCGTGTGATCATCACCACGTGCACATCTACAGTAAAAGCGTGACTGGGATACAAATCATCATAGGGATCATTTTTGGTTCTTGTGATGTTTTTTTTTTTTTTAGATATACATTTAGTATATTTGTATGTGGGGGCATATGACTTCTTGTCAGTACGCCGGCATCGTTTACCACCACCCTTTTAACGGTGCGTTTAATAGTTCTCTGAGGTTGACTCTACGGCAAGAGAGAGAGACGATTATAATCAACACCACACAGGTCTATACCACCAAACGCCTCCATTCAAAGTTTCTCTGGCGCTACGGTCCGTAGTTAGGATTTCGGTCAGTGATTAGGATTTCACATAAAGAACATCATCGTGTCTTGCTGAGATCACTGAAAACTGTTGACTGCTTCACCCTTGTATTTGGAATTGATGCTGTCATACGAAATATGCCGATTATTGTCTTTCGATTCCTTCGATTATTGACGCAGAAATGCTTACGTGGACGACGGCTGAATATTGAATGCCAGATCTTAAGCTTGCTATTGGTACACTTTGTTGAAGCAAGCGCACTAGACTAGGACTTTTGAAGGAATCTGGAATCAAATCATATCTTACGAGTGTGAGTCTCTTGCTTGTATGAAGACGGACATTTTCATCAATAACTATCAAATGTTCATTGTAAGTTATTCAAGGTTCTCTTTGCCCTCTTTGGAATAACTGATTTACTAGCTTCCAAGTGTCTGTCAGGACGTTAGCACATGTAAAAGTACCAATGAATGGAATGATGGGTTTATATTGAAGGCAGCATTAGCGTAGAATGACTATGAGGATTAATGAATTAACGGCTCTGGTGAGATATATTCAAGCATTATGCGAACAAAATAACCAGCTAACCAGTTATTATAGATAACATCTTCTTCATTCAAATTCAATGGACATTTCTTGAGAGGTTCTATCCGCATTTACAGGTAATAACGAGCAACAACCAACTGACGTGGAAAAAGTATTTGGCGAACTTTTGAAAGGGGAAATTGGTACCTGTGAATCAATCAGGAATCACTAAAATCATTTTGATTACAACGTATATAAGGGAAGTGTGAAGAGGTGCCGACATACTGACAGAGCCACATGACTTCACAGTATAGTCTTCTGGTTAACCTATTCTAACGATTCGTGATATGTGTTGTATCTCAGGTACGCTTTTATTGTACCTGTTCATGTGGCAACTTGGATGACATGACCACACGGCCCCTAGCACCGGCATAAGCGGTATTAGATACAAATCTATTGAGCTATGATGGAAATGCTCTGTCAACTCGTATATTGGTAATTGGTGAGCTGTGTCGCTGTGATAACTTGTACACTGGGGATTGGTGAGCTGTATCGTCGTCAGATGAAAATGACTGCATTTAACACAAAAGACTAGTTTGTAAGGCCCGATGTCGACCCAGCAGCAACTTTCCACAATGCCAACATATATCAAAGACCAAAAGGTCTGCACAGGGGGCGGGCCTCGGGGACGAAACGACCACCAGCAGAATCTCGACATATACAGGTAAAAATTGATTACCTAGTTTACTTAGATGCTATCTCGGGACAGAAATCATGAGATTTATGTGAAAATGGAAAGCCTAAAGAGAAAAACCTGGACATAATACTACGGTAAACTGTAATAGTCGAGATCAAGGAACACATTTCCTCCAACAGATAACCCTAAATATCAGTTACACAAATATCCAAATGTATTGCCAATAAACGTCAAACGTCAAAACCATAACAATATACCATTTATAAGCCGTAGTTTTTCATTACACAACGCCAAAAGCGCTGTTTAGCACTGAATTATTTATGAGATTGGGATAGTTGCCTGATATAACCGTAATTACAAGCGTCTAGTTCGTCTTTCAATATTCAGCCATCGTCCATTAAAGAATTACCGCGTCCATAATCTAAAGACCTAATTCAAATAATTCCCACAAAACTGCGATCTTACTGTTTTCATAATGCCTAATCCTCAACCTTCAACGATTTCCCTGTTTTATGTTCCTTCGAGTACACACGTCCACATGATTCGTCGAAGCATAACTGGCACTTTACAACTCTGTTGAACAGTAATTTATGACGTCCAGACAATTTTATCATCTATCGATGTCCAAATTAGTATGCAACAGTCAATATCTATACGATAATGATGACAGAGCCTCATTTCCTTGATCGACTTTCGAGATTTGTGTTTATTCACGTCATTCAAAGAGGGACTTAATCGCCATTCTGACAATTCCGGAGAGGAAAACATCTTAATGGACAATGAATTGCATAACAAGATTACATTTTCATGGCGTTACCAGCTGAAGGCACCCAGCTTAAGTGTGAGGAACACAGCATGGCTATCTGGTGAATGTTAGCTTTCGCATACTTACGTTTTTGGTACCGGTATTCTAACGGGAGACTGTTCATGAGAAACTTACATTCACAAACTGTACGGGCGTTAGACCTCACGTCCACTAGTCCCATCCAACCATTATGCCATTTTATTCCACGCCGATACCACGCAAAAGACCTTTTACGCATGACACTGTCAACAACCAAATTCATGCATGAATAAAATAAACAAATGAACAACAAACTAGCTACGTAAGAGGAGGGTGAGGACAAGAGTTCTCAATGGTACCGGCACGACATCAGGATTCTCCTATTGGCGAATTCGTATAACGCATTGATATGTATTCCATCATCTGAAAGAATGTCCAAGTCGTGTCCTAGAGTATATTGTTGATTATTACCGATTATAGTCCTGATATCAATGCCCACTTAACAGGAAGCATCCAAAGGGAATTTACACTAAAAGATTGATTACCATGATTATCGCAGACAAGTCACGAACAGAGAATTATCCGGTTGCATGGGAATGTTTAGGAACGGGTTAGGGTGCGATAGCTGCTCATCTCGAAGGACTTTGGATTTCACGCTACTTTAATGTCACGATACCGCTACTGTTCATCCTTATTATATTATAGATTACGGCTTTATTTTGAGGATTAATTTTATTTTGATATTTTATATACATTCGGCTGATGATTCGACTGATTTCACATCGAGTTGTCTTTACAATATCGGGGGAAGGTCTAAATGGTCGTTAATGTTCGACTTAATTATCATTACTTGATGACAGTTTGGATGAAAATAGACCAGGAAGTCCTACTTAGCGCTTGAACTGTTCATCTGGTATATGTAAGAGATGAATTAACCTATTCTGTGTATTAGGTTCGTTTATTTTCACAGGAATATTGTGTGTATATTGTACGAGTATTGTTTGACAGATATTCCAATTTATGTAGCTTAAAAATCGTATATTCATTTCTCATCCTGTCTTCGCTATATCTCTCTCGGTTACCTTATCAGCATGGCTAATCTAGTAAACTGATTTATCTGAATAGAAAAGTGCATTAGCCACGTAAATTACACTATCATACCCTTAAGCTACAAAACTTGACTCTCGGTATAACTTAATTTGTATCTTTTTTTATGAGTGGCTTCGGTTGATTGTCTGTCATAATGATTATATATATATTGGCACCTCGAACTACCTGTCTGGTAATATGACGGAGTTGCGATTTGCGAAACGCATTACTCACGCTTTCGTAACCCACCAAAATTCGCCATAGTCCCAGCAGACAAAGCTCCAAGTAATATAATATTCATATGTAAATATTACTTTTACCAGGTGCTGGTTAATGAAGTGAGTATAAGCACACCATCGCCCAGTACGTCTACTTACTCCCAAACAGCATTTATTATGGAAGATTATTTAACAATCAGAAAACTTTTCTCAGTGAAAGAGTCATTTGTCTTATATCCACTCATAAGGATATACCGAAAGTGTATTGGACTCCCAAAATGCATAAATGAACATCAACGCCAGATTCATAGCTGGTTCTAGAAGCTGCGCCATGAAGTTTCATTCAACCCTGTTGACGAGAGCCCTTCAGGAGGTAGAAGCATTTTGGGAAAGGTATTGCGCCACTGTTTCTGAGAACTCTGGCATTGTATGCATGTGGATATTGAAAAACTCGAAATGGCTTACAGACTAACTTGACGTAAACCAAAGGAACCTACATATAGCGTATACATATCTCGACTAGTAGCATTTGCTAGATCCTGTGTTAAATGTGACGATTTTAGTCAACGGTATAAAACATTTTTGCAAAAACTTATAAAACAGGGCTGTATCATCACGCACCTTCACTCAACGTTTCTCAATTTTGGCGATACATATCGCATGCTGATAGCAAAATACGAGCATAGCGTGTAAGATCTATGGCGTTACATTTCACAACTTGTGTCTAATTCCGCTTAACCCGGGGCTAGGGTCTGTATGAACTCATGTATTTCAAGATCCTCATGGTGTTCATCTTGAGTCATAAAGAAAGCGTGACTGAGATACATCATACTCTAGATAACGACTTTACAACAAATATCCTATGGATTAGGAATACTGATCAGCGATACAGATTTGATATTTTTGGTACATCATGATGTCTCGCCGGCATCAATGAAAACTCTTAACCGCATCTCTCTTGCAGGAAACTAGCCTATTTATATATATACTATTATTTATTCTTTTAATTTGGTGCTAATGAATTAGGTCTTTAGATTATGGACGCGGAAAGTCGTTAATCGACGGCGACTGAATACTGAATGAGGGATTACACGCTTGCATTGTATTCAAATTGCATACAATAGTCTATTGTTAACGATTGCAGCGCTCTGGCCAGATTTTCACACACCGATTCGCATTTGTGTTATTATTTTAAGAACTATGTACGTTACCATATACGTATACATATTATTAGAAAGTTTATTTATCTCACTCTCCCATTGTCAGAGTTTGTCACCTCTTAAAAGTCGGGGTAACTCTATCTGACAGTAGGTGGTATACAATCTGAAGTCCTATAGTAAACGTCGACTCATTGCTGTTAGCACTAGCCCCTGAAGGACTATAACCAGGCTATCCAAAATTATACCACAGATGTGGCTGGTTTTGAACTGGACTTAGTTTCAAGGTCAAATGTTGTTAGTGAAACGTTTTGAAGAACTTCATTGAATTAATTGCCTGTCCGTCATTGATGTTATCAGAATGTCTAAACTACTACCACACATACAGCTAGCAATGGAACGAAAGAATATACATGATGCTAATTTTGATCGCTTATCTATTACAGGAATCCATTTTGTCGTTCTCAACCACCTTGTTGTTCCCAACCATCTTGTTGTACTCAACCATCTTGATCTTAACCATCCTGTTTTTCTCAACCAGCCTGTTGTTCTCAACCATATTGTTGTTCTCAATCATCTTGTTGTTCTCAACCATCTTGATCTTAACCATCCTGTTGTTCTCAACCATCCTGTTGCTCTCAACCACCTTGTTGTTCCCAACCATCTTGTTGTTCTCAACCATCCTGTTGTTCCCAACAATCTTGATCTTAACCATCCTGTTGTTCTCAATCATCCGGTTGTTCTCAACCATCTTTTTCTCAACCATCCTGTTGTTCTCAACCATCTTGTTGTTCTCAACCATTCTGTTGTTCTCAACCATCTTGTTTTCTTTATTTTCATTTCCTGTATATTTGAAATTGATGCTAAGTGTCCTATGAATTATTGACACAGAAATTGTTTTGTGGACGACGGCATTGCAAGGAGATGAGTGACCTCGACCTATTTTCCAATCTTAACTTGAAGCTATAGGTCACAAACCACTAAATAATCACAGACCTATATGTGATCTCGAGCTTTCCAAATGAAGGTTAACGCTAGATGCATATTAATAAACGAGCTATGATCAACCCCCACTAATTACACGACACCTGTACCTGAATCCAGCCGAGGCGTTTTGGGTCCACTAGCCTATGTTTAATGCTTGATTTTCCCCACCACCATGGCATACTAT
>JAVTVY010052367.1:0-25456 GCA_036873755.1 Hanleya hanleyi
AACCAGAGATCCTGAAGGATCTTGACGCCCACCATTGTCTGATAATTGTAAGCTAATGACAAGAGGATCTTTTTATCCATTGTTACTAAGAACAAACGATTGATTTGTAATTTTGTTTGCAGAATTTCGAATTTGAGCGAAAAAGGTCGAAGGACACTGGAAAACACCAAGATATTATCTATCTAAGGTTCAGGAGTTTCAAGATTTCTAGAAACTGTACCTGATGTCGGTTGTTATAGTACAAGTGAAATGAGCAAAGTTAGTCTGAAAGTGAATGTCCGGAGGTTCCTTCGTCTTCGTTTTGTAGTATTTTTATTTTGTTTTGCACGTGTCATCATTGGGTACTGGAAGCGAAGACTAATCTCTGACACTTTGGCATGAGCCCGGATTATCTCCCTTGGATCGAAACACGCAGTAGTCTACAGTTGTCGAGTTGTGACGTTGTTTCACAAGAGTGATGTCCCTTCGGCAGACAAAATGGTGGGGCAGTTCACATGCAACGGCATGGACTAAAGTAAACTGATTTAAATTTGAAGAAATACATTTTAATTTGGAATCATTTGAACTCCTTTATATAGAAGGTGAAAGTATGGATATTCTCTATAGTCAATATATAGAATATGCCTCATCGTTTGATAAGCCGACTATTGTGATGCAATGTCACAACTCGGGAATACAGTATTAATTTGAAGCGTAACTTGGATTTTCGAATCGGACCAAAAAGGTATCTTGCACAACTGGACCACAAGGGGAATCTGTATACCAAATTTGAGAAAGATCTATGCAGCACTTCCTGAGAAATCACGATAAAATTTCATGGGGAAATCCAAAATGGCCGCCTGGTGGCTATATTGGATTTTCGAATCGGACCGAAAAAGGTATCTTGCACAACTAGACACAAAGCAGAACCTATATACCAAATTTGAGAGAGATCCATGAGGTACTTCCTGAGGAATCATGATAACAAAGTTTCATGGGGCAATCCAAGATGGCCGCCTGGAGGCCATATTGGATTTTCGAATCAGACCAGAAAAGGTATCTTGCACAACTAGACACCAGGGGGAACCTGTGTACCAAATTTGAAAAAGATCCATGCAATAGTTCCTGAGAAATCGCAATAACAAAGTCTCATGGGGAAATCCAAGATGGCCACCTGGTGGCCATATTGGATTTTGGAATCGGACCAGAAAAGCTACCTTGCACAACTAGACCACAAGAGAAACCTGTGTACCAAATTTGACAAAGATCCATCCATCAGTTCCTGAGAATTCAAGATAACAAAATTTTATGGGGAAATTCAAAATGGCCGCCTGGTGGCCATATTGGATTTTCGAATCGGACCGAAAAAAGTATCTTGCACAACTGGACCACAAGGGGAACCTGTGTACCAAATTTGAGAGAGATCCATGCAGTACTTCCTGAGAAATCACGATAAAGTTTCATGGGGAAAACTAAGATGGCTGCCTGGTGGCCATATTGGATTTTCAAATCGGACCGAAAAAGATATCTTGCACAACTAGACCCCAATGGAAAACTTTGTACCAAATTTGAGAAAGATCCATGTAGTACTTCCTGAGAAATGACGATAACAATGTTTCATGAGGAAATCCAAGATGGCTGCCTGGTGGCCATATTGAATTTTCGAATCGGACCAGAAAAGGTATCTTGCACAACTAGACCCCAAGGGGAACCTGTGTACCAAATTTGAGAAAGATCCATGGAGTACTTCCTGAGAAATGACGATAAAGTTTCATGGGGAAATCCAAGATGGCTGCCTGGTGGCCATATTGGATTTTCGAATCGGACCAGAAAAGGTATATTGCACAACTAGACCCCAAGGGGAACCTGTGTACCAAATTTGAGAAAGATCCAAGCAGTAGTTCCTGAGAAATCACGATAACAAAGTTTCATTGGGAAATCCAAGATGGCCGCCTTGTGGCCATTTTCGAATCGGACCAGAAAAGGTATCTTGCACAACTAAACCCCAAGGGGAACCTGTGTGAGAAATCGCGATAAAGTTTCATGGGGAAAACTAAGATGGCCGCCTGGTGGCCATATTGGATTTTCAAATCGGACCGAAAAAGGAGTCTTGCACAACTAGACCCCAAGGGAAAACTGTGTACCATATTTGAGAAAGATCCATGCAGTACTTTCTGAGAAATGACGATAACTATGTTTCATGGGGAAATCCAAGATGGCTGCCTGGTGGCCATATTGGAATTTCGAATCGGACCAGAAAAGGTATCTCGCACAACTAGACCCCAAGGGGAACCTGTGTACCAAATTTGAGAAAGATCCATGCAGTACTTCCTGAGAATTCACGATAACAAAGTTTCATCGAGAAATCCAAGATGGCTGCCTGGTGGCCATATTGGATTTTCAAATCGGACCAGAAAAGGTATCTTGCACAACTAGACCCCAAGGGGAACCTGTGTACCAAATTTGAGAAAGATCCATGCAGTAGTTCCTGAGAAATCGTGATAAAGTTTCATGGGGAAATCCAAGATGGCCGCCTTGTGGTCATATTGGATTTTCGAATCGGACCAAAAAAGGTATCCTGCACAACTAGACCTCAAGGGGAACCTGTGTACCAAATTTGAGAAAGATCCATGCAGTATTTCCTGAGAATTCACGATAACAAACTTTCATCGGGAAATCCAAGATGGCTGTCTGGTGGCCATATTGGATTTTCGAATCGGACCAGAAAAGGTATATTGCACAACTAGACCCCAAGGGGAACCTGTGTACCAAATTTGAGAAAGATCCAAGCAGTAGTTCCTGAGAAATCACGATAACAAAGTTTCATTGGGAAATCCAAGATGGCCGCCTTGTGGCCATTTTCGAATCGGACCAGAAAAGGTATCTTGCACAACAAAGTTTCATGGAGAAAACTAAGATGGCCACCTGGTGGCCATATTGGATTTTCAAATCGGACCGAAAAAGGAGTCTTGCACAACTAGACCCCAAGGGAAAACTGTGTACCAAATTTGAGAAAGATCCATGAAGTAGTTCCTGAGAAATCGCGGTAACAAAGTTTCATGGGAAAATCCAAGACGGCTGCCTTGTGGCCATATTGGATTTTCGAATCGGACCAAAAAAGGTATCTTGCACAACTAGACCCCAAGGGGAACCTGTGTACCAAATTTTAGAAAGATCCATGAAGTAGTTCCTGAGAAATCGCGGTAACAAAGTTTCATGGGAAAATCCAAGACGGCCGCCTTGTGGCCATATTGGATTTTCGAATCGGACCAAAAAAGGTATCTTGCACAACTAGACCCCAAGGGGAACCTGTGTACCAAATTTTAGAAAGATCCATGATGTAGTTCCTGAGAAATCGCGGTAACAAAGTTTCATGGGGAAATCCAAGATGGCCGCCTTGTGGCCATATTGGATTTTCGAATCGGACTAAAAAAGGTATCTTGCACAACTAGACCCCAAGGGGATCCTGTGTACCAAATTTGAGAAAGATCTATGAAGTACTTCCTGAGAAATCACGGTAACAAGAATTGTTTACGGACGGACTGACGACGGACCACGGACGAAAAGTAATTTGAACAGCCCACCATCTGGTGATGGTGGGCTAAAAATATGTAAACACATAAATAATTTTTTTTCTCGAAAAATCGCATCCTGAAAATGGGCCTTATGCATGTCAAGCTTTACAACTCTACATTTATGTATCTGGTTGATCATACCGGATCATCTGCTGACCATAACAGGTTAACATAGATACATAGAAATGTTGCCCTGTGATGTACCTTTTGCTAGAAGGGTCTGAAGGGTAGTTTCCATTAATACTCTGTCCATTGACAGTTTACGTATCCTTATGTTTATGAAAAGCTGCTGGTGGATCCACTATTGGTGATTGAGACATATATGCATGATATGAGTGGTTGAAGTTTGGAAAAACTATCTCAATCTCACTCAGTGTGTATCTTGAACTTGAGATACCTTATATATTTGCATAAATATCACCCAAAAGTATTGATACACCCGCAACCTTCACATACCAGCATTATCTTGCCTATTACTTGAACAGCCAGCCTCTAGTAAGATTTTCACCAGCTTTGAACTATTGTGGACAGCCACATGAAGAGAGGTTCGGCCAAATCGATCACAGGCCTCCGGATCTGCTCCAAAATAAAGGAGTGTTTGGAGAGTTCCAACCGTATCTGAAATTAGGACGTCAAAGAAATTTTAGATAAATATTGAAAAGGAAGACGGCAATATTTAATACATCTACATATGAAAATTGCAAGCTAACACTGAAAGTAACAGCATATATTTAGGGCATTTGAGAACATGAAATCAGGCCAGAAACTAAAATCTTCTGGAGCTGAGCCTTTTAGGATACATGTATACTGTCCCTGCTTAAATGGTAAACCCTCAACTAACTGAATGACCCTAACATACAATCACTTCTAAATTTTGTTTCAAATTTTGATCAATGTAGAAAAAATTACATAGACATGTTTGTGTATCTTTTCACCATCTTTCCATTCTAATAAATGTGATAATCCCAATATTTTGGGATGGGAAAATTCTCTTTCTGCATGTTCTGTGACTGAATTATTAGAATATTTTCCATACATGGACAACAACAAGTCAGCTGAAGCAAACCTTATTTTGCAATGAAAATAAGGGGGGATTTGGATGGTTTAGACATAAGGAACATTTTATGTAATCTTCTGTTTTACTGAGGGTGGAGATACTGTGAAGTGAGCTCAAATCACTTGAGATAGAGATCTGATATCTATACTTCATGGCATATCACACACTCTCTGGTGTATGTTGAGTATGGTACATGTACCTTCATTTGGATTACTCTGAGCAACCATGTGCAGTAATGGGCTGCCTGATTGATCAGATAACAACGGAGCCACTCCGCGGGATAAAATCTTCTCCAATTTTGCAACGTTGCGTTTTCTCACAGCGTTTAACAGCTGGGTCTGGTCCGGAGTCATCCCTCGGTCCATGGAATATTCCCGATGTGCATCCTAGGAAATATAATGAAAAGTATTCACAGTCTTAATATTTAATACATTGAACGCAGAAAACTATATAGCATTGCTACATGTACCCTTTCTGACATCACCCGGCATAGATATTATGTTATGGTGAATGGCTGCTGGGTTGCCTAGTGGTCACAAATATTTTTTTTCAGTTGGCATGGTTGGTAGCCATTAGGCGAGTATAAGGCTACAAATTTACTCATCACATTGGCGACCTGATGTTTTATTCACTTGCCAATCCAGAACGACCTAGTTTCATGTAATAATATGGCAGACGTCAGTGTTTTCAACAACCTGATAATCCAGTATTACTTTGAAAAGAAAAAAAGCAGGTGATCAGGGGTATGTTCGCAAGAAGGAACCGTAAATCACAAAGTCCTTGCTTGAACTTTAGGTCACCTTGAAGTGTAGGGCCTACTGTTCTTTATCTTCATGGTAGACCTGCTGTCAAGCCTTGAAAATGTTCAGCTAAATTGCATGTTGCAGAGTACCCTCGAAATTTGGCTCAAACGAAATGATCGCATGTCGATTACACAAATCCAAAAATTATGGCCAGAATGAAAAAAATTGGTTAGGTGAAACAAAAGTCCCAACCTCTTCTCTGTCTGTGCACTGTGCAAACTTTTACCACATGGCATGTGTCTTTCAGCATACAAAATGACTGGGTGTACTTTGGCTACAATTATTTTAAGAGCGAAACTAGGTCACAATGTAAGCTTACATGTGGCCGTGCTTTACAGCATACCATTCCTATTCATGGGCCGTTTGAGCTCTTGACCTCAAACTTGCAAATTCCTGCAAAGTTTGTTTCATTGAATTTGTTTACGTTAAGTTCTACTACGATGATTTCATTGGCCGAGAACAGTCAGCGGGTCATGAATTTACTTTTCTGGTGTGAGCACGAGATCTTATTGTGTCACGCCAAATAAGGACTCGTCTATGTCTAGCCTGCATATGGTTTCGAGTGTGCGAATGAGGAATTTTACAAAGGCTGAAGATGTCATTAAATTTTATCTGACCGGTGAAAACATGCGAATGGTGAACAATACAATATTTATGAAGTCAACGATATTTTATGTCAACCCATTTGCTTGTTCAGTCGCTGACCACGTGCTGTGGACAGAATCATTGAGGTCATGCTATTCTAATAAATGAAGTTGGAATTACCTGTCATCACAGCATGGCTGCACGTGAGACAGTCACAATATAGTACTGTGTAAAGAAGGCTCAGCGGGGCTATTTTACACCCTGTCCTCTTGTTTCTGGCATGAACCAATGGGTTACATTGTAACATTGTAACCGAACAGTAGGTTACGTAAGGCAAAATTACTGAAAGAAATTTTCGCTTGCGTCAACTAACCAATTTTTTACTAAGGTCCCCCCTGATGTACCGCCGGCATCAATCACACTCTGTCTTTGTTATTTCCTTTACATTTTCGACCTGATCAGAATTCTCTACCTGATAAGCTAAACACAAAATTACTTTGACAAATATACATTTCACGGACCAAAAATTCACTTGCTACTTTGGCGATTCACTTAATTTTTTACTTGACGCATTGGCAACCCAAATGGGTTACTAAAACCAAGGTCTCTGAATGTGTGTAACAGGCCTTGCATTTTAGAATATTACACGAGGCTGGGTTGATAGGCCCAGTATTGGCTATTACCAGGGCTGATTTCACACTCTACCATATATAATAATAACGAACGAAGTTCGGGACCGCGAAGCGGTCCCTAACGGAGTTCGTTAAATAGGTAACATACATGCATTACGTGAGACAAAATACAGATACAGAACTTAATCACAAACCCAGTGTAAATCCATGTAAAGACAGACAATCACCGAAGTCTATCATGTTCAGATTTCATCGTTTGCGTGGACGTATTTTGCGGAGGCTGCCATATTGGATTTGAGGCAGTGTGGGTAATAGCTAAAATTAAAACAGTATCGAAATTTAATCTAAAAATATTTGCTATAGATTTGAAACAAAAAAAGGATAATATGCTAATAAATTCAAAGATGAATTCCCTTCCGATTCCATTCCGACTGATAGAATATTTGGCGAAAACGACCGAGTGTCGTCTGCACTTCCCGCATGCGGTCAGACCTCTTTTTCCCGAAAATGGCACTTCAGTCTTCACATCAGTGCAGAAATTTCATAAAATTTAGTTCTACGGCAAGAAAAAGCTGTATAACGTGTCCATCTATAACAAGCTTATTTATTAGGCTTTGAAGATCTGATGTTTCGTAAAGAGATAATCGGTTGTTCATTTAAGAAATGAACATTTGCCACGGAATTGCGACCTTACGCCGTAGCAAAATCAAGCCATTCAAGTTCTGTCGCTGACGTCCGCGTGATAAATTAGGTCATCCAAAGTTCGCAAAGAAAAGGGGGTCACAACAAGCTGATTATCAATAGGGGATTTTAATTATAACAGGCAAGAAATCATTTCCAATTAAACGGTGACACTGCGATTGTCTGAACCGTCAGATATCATCCATTCACTTCAGATTATGGCCTAGATCTAGACATTAGGTACGGACAACCAAGATGCAAGTAAAGTTCATAAAACAAACACATTCATCAAGCTATAGTTTATTGCAGATTTTATTGTGTTTAGATCCGTACACTTCTGAGGGGTCAATTCATGAATAGCTCTGAAGTCAAACAGCAAAATTTTACCAAGAACTCAAACAACTTATAAAACGAAATTTTAGAAAGTCAGATTCTACATATTTAGACATGCATCCCCCCCCCTCATATTTAGACATGCATTCCCCCCTCCCCCTCTCCCCCCCTTCCTATATATGTTTGTACTATGAGTTCGTACAAATGTTTAACAAAATTGAAATATTGACAAAAACAAATTTGGGGCATTTCTCTATTATTATTCATTATTTTCTATAATTCGGCATGATAAAACAATAGCTACGGTACCGGTAGTATACATCCTATACGTTAACAACTATTACGTAGTCATAAATAAATAAATATTTTGATCCATACGATAGAATAGAATAGATGTTTATTTGCTAATTAGCACATACATGAATGAAAAAAAAAGCACCTACATGAGGCGAACAATCAATAATGTAACATACACAAGTTTGCGCAATTCAATTGAATTCTTTATTAGCACAGATATGCTGAGATGAATTATGCATGTCAAAATAGTGCCCTGATATCTATTACAAGATTTTACTAAATCATACAAATCTTGTTAAAAGTATCTTAAAATATTTCAGTGTGTTACACATTTGTAGTTATAGTACAAAAAAAAAAAAAAAGGGGGGGGAGGGGGAGTGGGGAATGTCCACAGAGGGAAATGTTTGAAGGAGGAAATATCTAGCGAAATCAGGGCTTCTTGTTTAGCGTGAGTGATAGCTCACCTGCACGCAAACACTCGCGTAAATTCATGTCACGAGAGTGATTTTTAGCTCACGTAAACTGTCACATTTTATATTGTATTGTATTGCAATCACTCACCTGACTTTTAAATATCCCTCTCCTACATATTTTGACGCGAGCTATTTTTAGCTCACACACTAATTCTAAACACGAAGCCCTGGAAATGTCTACAGGGGTAAATGTCCTCCGGGTGGAATGTCCTGGCTTCATAAGCTATCAAGCTTGTTTTTCATTTGTTTACAATAATTTGATTATATATAACTGTAAACATCGCAATATTGTTGTCCATTATATAGTAATATCTCTCTTCAAACAGTTTGGCATCTTAATTTTTCATTCAAGGATAAAATTAAAATAATTCTATCAGTTTAATTCCTTAAATTAATTTATAATGAAGAAGCATCCCAATATTTTGTGGTTTATATATTCGATCAACATACTGATAAACATGTCAGATAAAGAACAATACGTTTCCCGATTGATCAAATATTCAACGCATCATCCACAACCACAGCAATTCCAAACTTTTGGGTTGCCAGTATTTCATCAGAAATCACCAAGCCACAAACGACCAGGAAAATGAAAAGAACTCGCACTAGGCTGCGCCTATGTATATAATTTTCAATGTCCCTTCTAAGCTTCCGTAATATAACAGTGACTATATAGACCTATATGGTTTGCGAAAAAAAAAAATGATACGAAAAAGGCAAAGTCAGAAGCGAACAAAAGAAGTATACTTCGTTCGTTTCTAGGCTTTGCCTATTTCATATTATATACCTACCTAGACCTAAAATACAATCAAAGGAAAGTTAGTTTTTCTTCATTTGAAAAAGTTGGGTTTTAATACAGATCTTTCGTTTCAGAAACGTGTTTCTTTCCTTTGGTGGCTTACAGGTATTGTATATGGTAGCGTGTGGTAACAACAATGTCGAGTATTCAGCATTGTTTTATTGATTTGACACGAGGTCCTGTGTGTGCCTGTGGCTCAACTGCTCAAAGTGATTCAATCTGTCAATGGTGTTGAAAACTGGGCCCTTTCCAATATCTTCACAGTTCACAGCTTGCGGTGTCTGTTCGTGTTGTTGCTTTATGTGAGCAAAGATTGAATAAGTTGCAAAATTTCGACCCCGTCAAAAGTTCAACACACCTTTATCTCTTGGTTTAGTTCTCGGAGTTTGCCGGCCATCTCCAACTATTCCACTCTCCAGACCAGCGACTTTTCAACTGTCACAATCGGATACATATTACAGGCGTTTGTTTTATGCAGCGTATCGAGTATTATGAGGGTTCCCGAATGTATTACAAACTGGACGAAAATCGCCGTATCGTAAGAGATCCAGAGATCACAACACAAATATTCCAACGTCACGGAAACGGGTGCACTGAACATTCAGCGACCTCTAAAGAATAAAATGACAGTCAAGTGACAGCGAGAGCATGGTTGGTGATAAAAATGTTGCAAATCTAATCCTAATGCTCAAATGCAACGAATCTACACCAGTTTCACCGGATGAAGAGTGTATGAGCTGAAAATAAACGTTCACAGCGATAACTACTTCACAGTTCTTCGCAGATAGAGTGAGTATCATTGATCATGTCATGAGATTTTTTGATCGTTTTTTTATTGAAACGTGAAAACATTCTCAGTTGTGACAAGTCCCCCACTTCATCAGTGAGACCTATTTCTAGAATACAACAGCAACAACATCAACAGAGTTTACACTTCATTACTCCCGCCAGCACGAGTCGGGCATGAATTAGATGTATACAATTCAATTCAATTCAATTTATTGTACTAGAAACAAGCCCATTTAGCAGGTCCGGGAAATCCCACGAACTCGCGTATATACGTCAGTTCGCATATATAGGTCAACTGACCATTGAGTGATAGGCCAGTTAGCCTATATATTTCGTTGTCGAACGAACATTCCTCGCTCACTGAAAAACGATCTCAAAGTGCAAGATGGTATGTATGTGAGAGACACTTGGAGTTGTACTCTAACTAACCTGCATATTGGTGACAAATACTTTTACGGCATGTCTCTGAAACGAATTGACTAAAATAGACCCCCAACTTACCATTTCCCTCATTCTCGTACTTACGTTCATCTATCTGCATCAGATTTTCACAAAAATCAACGGAGCGTTTATATCATCTTTCTCTATTGTGGGCGCAGCCATTTGCAAAGACAGGGCCGCGTGCAACGCGAGAAAAGCGTGCAGCGGTTTTCTGCAGTCATATTCCTGCTAAGTCCGTTATCCGCATTAGGGAACTTCTCATATTTTGTACTTCGAAAAACAAAAGCTGTACGACATGCAAAATATGAGAAGTTTATGGTTGGCCATCCCTGCCAGAATTCGTCATTTAGAGGCTGCCTCTAAATAATATATACCATGGTATAAAATGCCAAGCCTGCCACAATTCGTATTTAGAGGCTGCCTCTAATTATTTTGTACCATGGTATAAAATCGCCAAGCCTGCCATAATTCCTATTTAGAGGATGCCTCTAATTCATTTTAGCCGTAAGTCGTAAATTTTCGCCTTCTTATTACTTCCACCAATGATATGCGCTTTCACAAATTTGGTGCCATATCTCTACGCTTGTTACAAGTTTACTCATTGGTCAAATTTAATATTCTTGATATGACATCGAGTTGTTTATGACTTACGGCTAAAATGAATTAGAGGCATCCTCTAAATAGGAATTATGGCAGGCTTGGCGATTTTATACCATGGTACAAAATAATTAGAGGCAGCCTCTAAATACGAATTATGGCAGGCTCGGCATTTTATACCATGGTATATATTATTTACAGGCAGCCTCTAAATACGAATTGTGGCAGGCTTGGCGATTTAGAGGCATCCTCTAAATAGGAATTATGGCAGGCTCGGCATTTTATACCATGGTACAAAATAATTAGAGGCAGCCTCTAAATACGAATTATGGCAGGCTTGGCATTTTATACCATGGTATATATTATTTAGAGGCAGCCTCTAAATGACGAATTCTGGCAGGGATGGCCAACCATAGAAGTTCCCTAATGCGGATAACGGACTCAGCAGGAATATGACTGCAGAAAACCGCTGCACGCTTTTCTCGCGTTGCACGCGGCCCTGTCTTTGCAAATGGCTGTGCCCACAATAGAGAAAGATGATATAAACGCTCCGTTGATTTTTGTGAAAATCTGATGCAGATAGATGAACGTAAGTACGAGAATGAGGGAAATGGTAAGTTGGGGGTCTATTTTAGTCAATTCGTTTCAGAGACATGCCGTAAAAGTATTTGTCACCAATATGCAGGTTAGTTAGAGTACAACTCCAAGTGTCTCTCACATACATACCATCTTGCACTTTGAGATCGTTTTTCAGTGAGCGAGGAATGTTCGTTCGACAACGAAATATATAGGCTAACTGGCCTATCACTCAATGGTCAGTTGACCTATATATGCGAACTGACGTATATACGCGAGTTCGTGGGATTTCCCGGACCTGTTTAGGACAGAGTACAATCACTAGAACAATCACATCAATCAATAAAAACAGAGAGAGGGGTCAATACATACCAATAGTAGGCCACGTTCAAGTTGCAGACTAGATGAGTCCTTATACAGACATATCATGTTAATTATCAAGAAGGAAGTAAATAGATTGCATATTGCCGAGATGCATCAGTGCTTCGGATTTGAAAAATCCAGAAGAGCTAAAAATCGCTCTTCTAATTTTGTCAAGAAGAGCGATCACGCCTCTAAAAAAAAACCCTTCTAAAAACTAGAGCTATTTACGAGAATGGGGATGTAGCTAGTAATTCCCATTTTATGATTCTTCTTGCAAGAAAAGTATTAGTATTATTTTCAAACTTATTAACATTATGAAATGCGACATCAATATTATATGACAATCATGTATGAAATGTTGATAATAAACGTAAGCGAAACCAGTTATCCCTGATGTGTTTCATTGTTATCCCTTTATTTCTTTCTGTGCCTTTCCTCGGATTCTGCGATGTTTGATTTTGTCAATGTTTTGCGCAGTTTGCGCCAAACTTCTGTTCCGGTACCATGCCGTTATCGGCCGTATACGATAGAACACCACCAGTGTTCCGCCTTTTAAATGTTTCTAGTCTAACTGTTGGTGGAAGTTTTGTAGCCATTTCGCTTATTCGCGGCCACAATCGATCAAACAAATCCCAAAATCAGACGAGCGCGCCAACAACAATATGTCCGTCGACACATAAACACACAGCTGTATCCGCCGCTGTGATTGGTCAGTATTTACACACAGCTGTAGAAATTTAACCAATTATAAGCGAGGACGTTTCGGTCTTCGGTTAAATCCGAACCAAGTTTAACTCCTTTGCCAGAAGAGCTCGCACACTTCCGGATTTTCGTGATCGAAATGTCTTGCATTTTCATGGAAAGTTATTTAGAGGTAAATAAAGATTATTCCATACGATAAATTCAAGAAGCGCGAAAAAAAGAGCCTCTAAATTTTGATTCAGGCGCGCGATTGAGCGCTTTCGCTCTCGCGCTTCTTAAATCCGAAGCACTGTACATGTAACTATTATATAAAGGTGCATATCCTTCTATATATTAGTCAATGGGCAATAAAGTAGACATTTGAATATCAATAGACCTAGTCAGCATTTTGTATTATTACAAAGTAATGATATCCTAAAATATTGTGTACAACATTTGGAATGATTGATAGTGGACCGGCTGCATCACTGTGGAACACGTGTACCGCTAAGCTGAGATTTTCGGTGTTGGAACGAGTTGTAAATAAAGTGAGCGATAGGGGTACAGAGTACCTCAGGGCATGCAGGGGGGTCAAGAAGTAGTATTCCTATCTCACCTGCCTCAGGTGAAGAATGGATGGTTGTAAGTTGAGAAGAATTTGGAAAAGGTGACGCCTTAGGCTATTATATAATGGACATTCAAGTAAAACGTGTAATTCGTCTTCTACTTTATCTATGCAGAACTTGCAGAATCTTAGATCTGGCGGCATTCTGGGTCTGATGTAACGTCCCCTTTCAATTTCAAGTGAGTGAGCACTCAAGCGTAAAAAAGTTAGAGATTTCCGGCATTTCAGGTTGTTTACAATGCTGAGATAAGGAGAGTACTGTGGCTCAGGTTTAATAGTACTATAGGTTCTGAGCTTGGATTCAGGAGATCTAGTGCATTCTTTAAAGATAGTGTTAAATTGCAAGGTTAGTTTTTCTTTCACATGCCTCAGAACTGTGGGGTTAGTGGGGCAGGGCTGGTCAAAATAGTCTTAATAAAGTTGAGGCACTGTAGCATATGTTGTATACCTGCAGACCAAGACATAGAATTATTAGTACTACTGAGGGCTTTATCTGCTAAGTAAGCTTTGTAGAGAAGACGGTTAGGCTGGATATGCTCAAGCCTGATCCAATATTTTATCATGGTACTAAAGATATCGAAAGATGCAGGATAGATACCCAGCTCTGCAAGGGCACCTATATTACTTGCCTTTCTAGGGAGGTACAATATAGATTTGCATATTTTAATAGTGCCTGCATTACAGGAGACCTTGTCCCAATTTGTAAATAGGTTTAGGCGTCGAAAATTTATTAGATGTCTACCCCAGATCTCTGAGGCATATGTGTTTATCGGTTTAACAACAGAATTATAGATTTTCAAAAGTGTTTCAACCGGGGCACATTCAGAGGTGCAAAGGGTTGTTTTTATTTTATACCAGGCCCGTAATGATTTGGTTCGGAGTGTTCCCATTGCACCTGTGAAATTTCCGGTGTTACTAAAGGCTACACCAAGATAGGTGTAAGTGGATACTATTTCCACTTGTTTGTGGTTATATATGTAGTTAGTCTTAGGCTAACTTTCATCGTTGAGTTGAAAACCATGACTTTTGTTTTAGAAACATTCAGTGATAGCTTCCAATCTTTGCAAAAATTTTGCAAGTTATTTAGGTTGGACTGTAGACCTGAGCTATGGGTAGAGATAAGTACTAAAGTCATCTGCAAATAGCAGGTGAGAAATTTGTGCATCATCTAAAACTGGGGCTTGGCTTTCATTAATATAAGTGTGAAGGTTATTGGGGTAGATGCTACATGTAAATAGAATGGGGCTACACACACACCCCTGTTTAACTCCCTTCTCAGAGAAGATGGGGTTTGAGACACCGGTAGTTGTTTTTATACTGTAATATGTAGAGCTATACATACTACAGAGGAGATCAAAGAGATTACCATTGATATCATGCTCAAGGAGCTTGTAGAAAAGACCAGGCCTCCAGACATTATCAAAGGCCTTGGAGAAATCTACGAAGCATACAAATATTTTTTTCTTTCGGGCTTTGTATTTATTTATTAGAGTCCGCAAGATAAATATGTTGTCAGCTGTTCGGAAGTCTTTGCGAAAACCGCATTATGCTGGGTGAAGGAGATCATTTGTTTCAAGATATTCAATGATTCTACAGTTTATAATTGACAGAAAGAGCTTTCCTATGCAGCTACCTAGGGCCAAGCCTCTGTAGTTGCTAGGATCGAGTTTATCACCAGATTTGTAGATTGGGTAGATGTACGATAAGCTCCAGGGCCGAGGAAAAGAACCAGTATCTAAGATTAAATTAAACAATTTAAGGTAATGATCAATAAGTGGAATAGCCGAAGTTTTAATCATTTCATTTAGAATAGTGTCAGGACCACTGGCTTTTTTATTTTTCAATTTCTTGACTGCATCTCTGAATTCAGAAGCTGTTACAGGGTTATTAATTCCAGAATTGACAGAATTACTGGAGTTATTTCTGAGAGTTTCTAGTTTAGATCGAATATCACGGTGGTGATCATTTTCATCACTATTGTCAGTATTCAGATCGGCAAAGTGGTCAGTCCATGTTGCCATATCAATGTCATCAGTTTCTGAAGTCGAGTCATCAGTATAAGGTATCGAATAAGTTTCCAATATTAAACTCCTGAAATTACGTTGTTTGGGGGGATATATTAAATTATAGCACAGATCTATACCCAATGGTTTTAATAAGTCTGGATATAGCACAGGTACTTCAATCTGCAGTTGATGGACCAACTTGGTCCGTCGACCGCCAATATGTAGACAGGAATACCTGTGATTTATACATAAACAAGTCAGTCATTCATGCAATTTTATATAGCTTGTGTATTTTATCTTTATTTTACAATATCTTAAAGGTGAAATGCAAAGGTTTTCATATTTTCCTTATCCATGGGCCATTTAATGATTGAAATATCAGCCTAACTACTTCATTTGATTTTATTTGAAGTGTTTTGCTTCCTGGAATTTTGAAAAGTGCTTCAAAGTTGGTATCTCAAGTCCCACCGATTTCAGAAATGAAATTCACATCGCTTATCTGCCCTTGTTTGATGCTGTCACATCAGACCACCTGGCCGTTCATCAATACTTATAACATTCAGTCTCCGGGCGGCTGGTCTGACGTGATGTCACGATCAAGGATAGATAAGCGATAACTTTTTGCAAATCTGAATTCAGCTGGGCTAGGGGTACCAACTTTCAAAAAGTTCCTATAGCAGATCAGATAATTCAAATTAATCCAAGTGAAGTAGATATATACTATTATTTGTATCATTATTCAACCTATATTAAATGTAAAACGGAGAATTTAAAAACCTTTGCATCTTCACCTTTAACAATGTTTAATCATAATGATGGCTTAGATTGTTCTATCTGAATACATGTACATGTAGCTCATTTTTTGAGCTAACGATCATATTTTCAGCCATGTGCATGCGATCATACATACACATGTACCCGTGCGATCCTTACACTTTATGTGCGTCATTCATACATACGTATACCGTACGATCTTTTATACACATGTACCGCCGATCATACATTTTATACATGTGCAAATACCCGATCATACATACATGTACCGTACGATCATACATACATGTACCGTACGATCATACATACATGTACCGTACGATCATACATACATGTACCGTACGATCATACATACATGTACCGTACGATCATACATACATGTACCGTACGATCATACATACATGTACCGTACGATCATACATACATGTACCGTACGATCATACATACATGTACCGTGCGTCATACATACATGTACCGTACGATCATGCACCCGCCAAATGCGATCATACATACATGTACCGTACGATCATACATACATGTACCGTACGATCATGGTTATATCAGTACAGATACCTAAAAATGATATATGAAATAGGCAAAGCTTATATAGAAGCGAGCAGAGAATACTTCTATTTTTGCTCTGTCTTATTGCAAGCTACATGTATATATACAGACATATACAGACATGCAAGCAAAATATATGTTTCAAAATATCCTACTGTATAGAGCTACATGTAAATATGATACAGGTAGGCCTAAACCAGTTAGCAAAGGATTCAAAGCAAATGAACTGGAAGTGTGTATCATTATATTAGACTAGCTACATGGCATCGGCACTTGTCAAACAGTCGATCGAGGCGGTGGCCAGCATTCTAGCTAGTCTACTTAAGGCTTATTAAAACAAATTATTTGTTTATCATCACCTCCCGACTCAAATTTTCTCACCTTCCCGAAAACTTTTTTGATTTCTTCTGCAACACCTAAAACACATTTTTATTCAGGCATGTCAGGCTGTGTTGTGCTGACAAGTATGGAAGTCACTTCGGGTCTTCAAGACCTAACATAGACATATCGTACCGGTACGGTATAGGTACCATATAATTTGCAAATGGCATAAACAAAACATTATTAAGCTTGTTTGATGGAAACATATTTTGTAAAACTGTACACTTGGCTAAAAATAAAATATAAAAATAAAATCTGCCTGTCCGCCCCACCTTTCTGGCGAGTACATGATGATAAATGAAGTATTAAGTTTAATGAGCCTATTAATGTAAAGATGCAGACTTGTAGTTTATTTGCTTCTGGTACAACTAACAAAGATGGTATGGTATGGTTCACTGCTTGTTCCATATAGGCATGATACATGTAGGCACACAATGGGGTTTTATTGGTTAAGGTGATCGTAAACCCTCAATTATAGTTTCCATCAAATGAAAGACCATTGAGAACAGTGTCGGAAAACATTTATTGTAATTTTTTACGATTTTATTACACAAAGTAAACTGCAAATAAAGCATGGTATTCTAAGGCATGTATGGTGGGCTGCATGTTGCAATCAAATTTAGGTCCAATGACGTCACACTGCACATATATCTAGGTCCAGTGACGTCACACTGTCTTAATACATGTTTCAAACTGTATGCACTTTCCAATGCTTGATTCAAGCTTAAATCAACACAGACTCACTGTTCCAATGTGCACACGGGGAAATTAAATGCAAGATTCAAAATGACTTGACACTTATGAGTTAGCATCTCCCAGATTTTGGTGAAACATGCACATTGGAACAGTGAGTCTGTGTTAAAACTCAAAGTATACACACCTTAAGCTTCAATCAAGCATTGGAAAGTGCATGTACACAGTTTGCAATATTAGGCAGTGTGATGTCACTGGACCTAGATATGATTGCAACAGACCACCATAGAATACCATGCTTTATTTGCAGTTTACTCTGTGTAATAATATTGTAAAAAATTACAATAAATATTTTCCGACACTGTTCCCAATGGTCTTTCATTTGATGGAAAATACACTTGAGGGTTTACGATCACTTTAAAAGATTGGATCCACGATCTATATAATCATCAACTTAGTTATTTGTCTACAAGAAGTAAAGTGATTTCTACATGCACTACTCTACTTCTAAAACCTACAGTCAAGGTAGAGTATAGCCACAATTAACTGTTCCTATGATATCTGCTAGTCACATACCCGTATGTTGATCATTGTCAGGTACAACCCCTATAATATAAATTGTCGGGCAGGTATATTTCAGATAATGTGTTGCAGCAAACTCATGTGTGATGATTGTTTCTAATTTCTTTCCTACATGTATAATATTTGTTGATTAATGGACTTAACATTTTTTTTGGTTGAAAAATCCGCACATTTGGTTGAAAATCCGCACATTTGGTTGAAAAAACACTGTCTGTCAATGATATGAGCTACATGTATGAATTTTCACAATTGGAAAATTGATCAAACTTATAGAGTCTATAGTTCTAATTCTATGCAATGAAAGGCCTCTCCCAGACTAAACATCTTTTATTTGTCAAAGCATAAATGGCGGTTTATGTTAATTTGAACTTCACCTGGATTGTTTTGAAGCTGAAGCTTGAATTGTCTGTCATGTGTTCGTCCAGCTTAAATATGTGTTATTTGTATCATATCCATATGGGATGTTTAATATTTTCTTCACTTTCATGCCTCAATCAAACATAAAAAATCTATTACATTTTTTACACAGTGAAACTGACCTTACTGACATATGCGTTCGTGTGCAAACACGGATTAACAAGTGAAGAAATTAAAACAATAGCACAGTTCATTTCCCGCCTAATCACCCACGCCAGCACTCAATCACAATAGATCTCCACTTCTTTACTTAGCTAGCTACTGTAAAGATCGTGTGTAAAGCTCCAGCGTATTACGGAAGGATTTTACGTTTACAACGAGTGATAACATCATCTACAAGTCTACAAAGCAACGAAAAGATCAAGTTGGGAAGTATTCTTGTGTATATCTGTCGATAAAATAATGGCCTCTATGTTCTGTTCCAGCTGTGGGAAGTCTAAATCAACGACCGACTTACATTCTGTTTGTCTTGCGTGTCGAGGCAATATTGCTTGTGATTGTACCCATAGATGTCAGGAGTGTCAACAATGGCCCGATGATTTATTTCAAGATTTAATGACCGGGTCTCGTGCGGGTTCCCTTCCCCCTGGTTTAATGTCGGAGACTAATATCATGACTCTGCCCTCCCATTTTATTGAAAATGGGACGGCGAAGAAGCCTGCATCGATTGGCAGTCCTTGGATGGGCCCTTTACGTTCTTTATTAGATAAAGGTATTGCGCCAAGCACTAGTACTTTTGTTTCTGATCTGTCCACAGGTAAAAGGAAGAAACAGGTAAAAGTAATGGGGTCCGTCCTAGATGAAGGTACGGGAGAGTCAGCCGAGGTCACAGTGGAACTAGATCTTCCCGAAAGTGTGTCCCCCATGGAAATCGAGACGAACGAGATGAGGACCACTTTGACTCCGAGCATAAACACTGGTGACGTTGTAAGTACGCCCGTATGTGCTGTTGGGAATGATATCACTGGGGGGACTCCCGCTGGGAATACCCCGATATCTAATAATTCCCAGGTGTCGTTTGTTGGTCGTCAACCAATTTCGACACTCCCTGTTGCTCCAGGGGCAGCCTTAGGCATGGTAAGTGGTGCTCTAAATAACTATGGTGTAATACCAGGTATAGTTAATTTCAGCACAGCAGACAATACCTCTGGTGGATATAGAGACAATGTATCCATGGTCTTACCAGGAGTAAACTCCACGACCTTACGTAATACCCCAGTCACGGGAGTTATCACGCAAGGCCAGGTAGGATTAAATCCCTTGCAATTGAATACCTTTGGGTTGACAAACGCAGGGGATCGAGGTCATTGTTCTGCAGGAACAATGCCAGTTTCACACTTAATACCTCAGAGTGTTAATAGAAACAATACGGCATTGTTCCAGTCACAACAGAATGGTTCTGGGTCGGGTGTCATAAACCCATATAGGGCTCATTATCAACTTCCTGTCAGCCAATTCCGGTCGCCTGCGGGTTCCGGTATGGTTAACTCCGGGATTCCGGTTAGGACTTTTCGTCCTTCCGGTCCCACTATAAGGAGGCCTGTTGTGACAAACCCCGGTGGGTTGAGACTTCCGGTTCGTCCGGAAATGCAGTGGGCTAGGCCTATTGCATCCCCTTATAGGCGGGTCTCTAATAGTCCACAAATCAATACGGGAGTTCCGGTTATTGATGGTTCTCTGTCTGCTGTTATTCTGCAAAGAATGGAACAACAGGCAACTGAACTAGATCAGTTCCGGCGACTTTTGACTTCCGCTTCCGGTACTGTTCAGGTTCCATCCCCGGTTCCGACACAGCTTCCGGTAGTATCGTCTGATCCGATTGATTTGTCTACTGACCCATCGATGAGACGTCAGGGGGTCGCGCAGCGTCAATCCATTGAGGATAATGACAGTGATCATGATCCGGAGAGACGTTCATATTCAGAGGTACTAGAAGCTCTGTACGAGTTGTACCCTAATATGTCACGACCCCCACCGCCGACGTCCTCTCGCCTACATACTATGGCAGAGGCTCCGTCGACAATTACCATGCAGACGTCATCACTTCCTGCGTCAGATGCCATTCATGGATTATGTTCCGTTCTTGATACGGTTTTAGCCCAGCTTAAAACAATGCAGGAACGTATTACAAGAACGGGAAAACGTGCGCTCTTTAGACCGGCTTCCGCTTCGGCACCACTTCCGGTGGAGAAGCCTACGTCTAGAGCGTACGGTATTCATGATTCGGCATATGACTTTAAGGCCGCGGAACCGGAACCTGATCTTGCCGACATATGTAAAGGCAACAAGGTCCCTTCCAAGGTCTTGATCCCGCTAACTGATAAACAGTCTTCTACTATTGAAGAAGCTGCGCGGCAGGGGGTAGCCATAGCCTCTCACATGGACTGGTTTCTAACGGCCATATCCACTGTGTTGAGCAGGTTGTCGCATTCGCAGTTAGCAGCCAGTAGTAGTCCTGAGCTACAATTACTGGCGGATCTTCAGAACGTGGCTGCTAAAGCTAATGCTGATGCAATGGCTTTAGCCGCGTTCAATGCTGCGATGGTTGTTCATCTGGGACGACAAGCTTACTTGTCTTCCGTTGTCAACCATGCTCCTGATATAGTCATTCGTACTTTGAAGGAGCAATCGCCAGCATCTTCGCTGTTGTTTAATGGCATTATACCGTCTCTAAGGGATACGGTGGAGAAGGCTAAGCCTAATCCTCCGCCTAGAGCGGGTGGTATGGGGACAGGAAAACGTATTTCTACGGACACTTCCGGTCCACCAGCCAAGCAACCTAGGCCGACTACTTTCGCTTCCGGTCCAAAAGGGAAGTCTCAAGCGGCGGGTCGCATGCCACAACAGCAAGGCCAGACCAATCCCAACTATAAAGGTAAAGGGAAAGGTCGTGGCAAAAAGCAGCAGGGCCGGTGACGATTCGGGCCATGTCAATCTCATGACATGGCGGGACCACGAATTGCCTCAACTTCCGGTCCCGCCAAAATCCAGTCTCCCGGTCGGGGGACGACTTCAAGGATTTTGGCGGAATTGGCAAAAACTGGGGATGGATCCGTGGGTAATCCGTACTATTCGATACGGTTACCCCCTAGAATCTACTATAGATCCACCCCTTACTGCTGCTCCCAAGCCCTCCCGTATACCTATACGGAAGGCACACCTTCTGGTAACACAGGCATCTGTGGACAAACTTATCCAGAAGCATGCAGTAATAGAACTTCCGGTCCACGACCGGTCCCCCGGGTTCTATTCTCCGGTCTTCCTTGTGCCCAAGAAGGATACACCGGAAATGCGCATGATAATAAATCTGCGCAGGCTGAACAAGGACTTCCTGATGAAACCCCCTCACTTTCGGATGGAGTCCTTCCGGTCCATCAGGACCGCTCTGGTTCAAGGGGAATGGTTAACCTCCTTGGATCTTCGGGATGCTTACCTGCATATCCCGATTCATCCAAGTTACCGGAAGTACCTGAGATTCCTGGTCGGTGCTCGCCGTTTCCAATTTCAGGTCCTACCTTTCGGTCTAGCCAGTTCCCCTTGGATCTTCACCAGAGTATTTCAGCCAGTGGCGGCGTATCTGCACAGTCGAAGTATCAAATATCATTTTTACCTAGACGATTCCATTATCAGGAATATGTGCAGAATACAACTCCGATGCGATACAACATTTGTATGGCACATCCTCGAACTACTGGGTTATCTCCCACACGAGGAAAAATCGGAGATAACACCGTCTCAACAACGGAACTTCCTAGGCGTGGCGTACGACACCAAATTGGTCATTGCTCGGCCACCGGAAGTTCGTTGGTGCAAGATATGTCGCGACATTCCACTGTTCATCAGACATTCTTGCCGCACTGCCATCCAGTTTGCATCAATAATCGGTCTACTGACATCCACACAGGATGTCACACCACGAGGCCGATTACAGTTACGACCACTAATGATCTATTTAAATCAGCATTGGCCACACAGGCACAGGAATCCCATGATTCCTGTCACAGAGGAAGTCAAACATCACCTATTATGGTGGATGGACCCTCTCAACATGATGCCTGGTGTAACACTGCTTCCGTTTCAAGCTACTCATCAGCTGTTCACGGATGCTTCGATGCAAGGATGGGGGGCCCACCTCGGATCCAAGTCGATATCAGGCTATTGGACTCCGCAGGAGAGGTTACTCCATATCAATGTGTTAGTTCATGGCCGTCAATCGAGCAATACTCTTATTGATACAGGACCTCAAAGGCCAGTCGGTTCTGGTAGCTACAGACAACACAACTGTCTTAGCTTACATCAACAAGATGGGGGGAACTCGGTCCACGAAGCTTCTGAAGCAGACCGAGATACTCTACCATCTGTACTGGCAGAACGATATCATACTTCGTGCCAGACACATACCAGGACATCTGAATGTACTAGCCGACGCACTGTCGAGAAAACATCAGATTATACCGACGGAGTGGCAGCTTCACACAGACATTCTGCGCCAAATCGCTCAGATTTGAGAACAACCGCTGATAGATCTGTTCGCTACTCACCTGAATCATCAACTCCCTCTGTATATGTCCCCTGTACTGGATCCTCTAGCAGTGGGAGTCGATGCTCTATCGCAGGATTGGACGGGTCTAATAGCGTATGCTTACCCGCCCCCTTCAATCCTGCCTCTAGTTCTACAAAGATACGCGCGCATCCATGCGTGGTTTATCTAATTGTCCCTTGGTGGCCAGCTCGTCCGTGGTTTCCCGACCTTCTGGAATTACTGGTAGACGTCCCAAGACGACTACCTCTTTGGGAAAAACTACTTCGTCAACCGAAGTCAGCAATTTTCCACCACAAACCTCAGGCATTCCATCTGCACGCTTGCAAGTGCTCAAGGATCAGCTCACTGAGGTTGGGTTTTCTAGGGAAGCTTCAAGAAGAATGGTCGCTTCCACTCGATCCTCCACATCAGCTTGTTATCAAGGGAAGTGGAGGGTCTTCCATGAGTGGTGTACTGGAAGAAACATTGATGCCCGTTCTGCCTCTGTTCAGCAGATAGCAGATTTCTTGTTACACCTGTTTCAAGACAAGGGTCTTGCTCCATCTACGGTGGATGGTTACAGATCTGCATTATCTAGGATTATTAACCTGTCTACTGGCGTTAATCCTGCCTCTGATCCTAATCTAACAGCTCTGGTTAGATCGTTTAGGATTAACAGGCTTGTCTCTGTACCAAAACTTCCTAAATGGGATTTAGCATTAGTTCTACGGAGTTTATCAGAACCTCCGTTCGAACCCATAACTACAGCCGATCTGAAATTCCTATCCTACAAAACAGTTTTTTTTTGTTAGCCTTGGCTTCAGCGGCTCGCGTGTCAGAACTACACGCTTTGGATGCTAGGGAAATTAGGCATGATTCTCGATGGACTTATGTGGTACTTACTACCATTCCTGAATTTGTAGCCAAGAACCAATCTCTGTACGACACTTCTTGTAGAGAATTTAGGGTTCCAGCTTTAGCTGATTTCCTTTCCTCAGGGTTAGAATCGGACAACCTTATGTGTCCGGTTCGTGCCTTACTGTATATATTAGTCGCACTAAAGTACTACGTGCTGGGCGAAGGCGATTATTTATACCATTTTGTCCCCGGAGCCAACAAGAGATATCTAAAAACACTATCTCTTCTTGGCTCTCCAAAACTATTAGGTTAGCCTACGATGGAGTGTCATCGATGCAGGCTGCGTTGTGTGATGTCTCTGCACATGAGATCAGGGCGCTTGGGGCGTCCTGGCCTTTGTGGACCAACAGGTCGGTAACTGATATTATGAGGGCTTGTTTTTGGAGATCTCACACAACCTTCGCATCATACTGCTTGAGAGACATGACACTTATCAAGGACGACCTATTTTCCTTGGGACCACTGGTGACAGCGCAGCAGATCACCGGGGTCGGGTCAGCACACAGACACTAGAGGCCTGTGTGTTTTTATCGGTTTTTAATGGTAAGAACACGTTTCCTCATAAAAAACTTTCTTTAAAAAAAGGGGGGGGCACGTGTATATAACTTCCATTATGTCAGCGCCGATGAGCCTGGGAGGTCTGGGCTTACTATAGGGACAGTGTCTACGATACCGTTATATGACCCTGTCGCTATTGAGCCTTTATGGAAGCCTATTCTTATTTAAGTTTTATGGCCAGCATGAAGTCTCTTGCTGACTTCCGTCTAATCCTCACGCCACTAGTCGCTGTCACTTGGACTTCCCTCCGTCCTGCTTTGGGATTCTCGCATATGTCAGTAAGGTCAGTTTCACTGTGTAAAAAATATAATAAATTTACATGTAATTTTTACATTTTTAAACTGAAACTTACCTTACTGACAGAGTAATGGTCCCACCCGACCTCCCCGCTTGGGATCTTTACATTTACGCGTAAGAAGTGGAGATCTATTGTGATTGAGTGCTGGCGTGGGTGATTGGGCGGGAAATGAACTGTGCTATTGTTTTAATTTCTTCACTTGTTAATCCGTGTTTGCACACGAACGCATATGTCAGTAAGGTAAGTTTCAGTTTAAAAATGTAAAAATTACATGTAAATTTATTATATTTTGCCTACCGGTACCTAATTTGAATCCAACATGTAGTTAACATATTGGCATATCATATATCACACAAGGATATTTATGGATTGATGGAGATACATTGTACTTTCAACTTTCTCAAAGACAATTAAATGATTTCTTATGGTTTCCTGAACTGCCTCATCTCCATGGTGA
>JAVTVY010052368.1:0-25595 GCA_036873755.1 Hanleya hanleyi
ATAACATCGTCCAACACCTATAGATTATGTTTATTACTCTAAGTCTTCCTTCCCATGGTTTCATGGAAAAAACTCAGATACAAGTCAGTACATGCATTCCATACAGTCAGACATACCCTCAGCCCTCTATATACTTGGGACTACTTTCTGTCCGCGGAGGCAGACCGCATCACCGCCAGACCGCATCACCGCCAGACCGCATCACCGCGGAGGAATTCGAGGTGAAAAGTCATGTGACCTTTCTTTCCCAGCCGAGGTCAAAATACTCGCTTCTGATTGGCTCTCAAAGGTCACGATATGGAATTTTTTTAGGTCAACGGTCAATCAGCGTGAATATACGCTTTGTATACTACTCCGGTATTTCTCTGGAATATAATTATGTTTGTTGTATTCTTTTGTTATTTCTGCTGGTGATTATCTCATATCCGTCTTCATAAAATTGGCCACACTATATTCGCTGAGAATGTATATAGGCGTTGTACGTGAATGGCTACAAGTTAGCAATTCTCTCTCAAAAGTTGGCTACAATCTTCCATGCATCGTGGATGGATTCATGGAATTTGGTCCAATCGCAGTGGCCGGACTTGTATTCTCCGAGATAGCCCTCGGTACAAGAACTGAAACAGCGGCTGGTAACCCATCCTCCGTCAGGATTTAAAAGCCCGACTAAGGTTCATCGGGCCCATACCGTCGACGAAATGACGAAGTAAATTGTGTTCTTCATTACATTTTGCTTCTCTAGTTTGGTCCCAGCTATGTATCGGACAAAGAATCATATTTGGTTCTACATCGAACCAAATTTGGTTCTTTGTCTGATACACAGGTGGAAACCCAAATCATCCCCAACTATTCTCATCAGCGCTTGTCTGCTCCCCAGCTCCCCCACCCCACACGCACACACCACTTCGTCATTACATAACACTTGGAGAGGAGCTGTCTCACTTCGCTCTGGCGATAATTCGTAAATATCTGTATCCCATAGCAAGTAAACTTTCCGTCAGTATCAACGGCTAGATTACAAAAATAAAGTAAAGTGCTTTTTATTTGGGATTAAACAGGAAAAGGTGTGATTTTTCAATCGGTTCTATGTCTTAATATGTAACAGAGGTGATAAATTTTGACACAAAAGGGAAGCAAGAAACTATTATTTCATTTACAATATTAGTACATCCCAAGAAAGCTTATTTATCATACTTTCTGATGATACCAACTGCTAAGAAACTAAATAGAGACAAGTGTGAATTTTTATTCAATACATTATAAAGTCCTACACCCAGCCTTATATGAAGGTTGACTGCCTCGACCGCCGTCTCTGACGCATGCGCAAACCTTTCTGATGGAAATAGTTGCCCATGGAAGGATCAAATCTAAAGAAAAACACTATACAAAGAACCAAACTTGGTTCGGCGTAGAACCAAATTTGGTTCCATGAAGAACTAAATATACTGATGAACCAAGGCGAGCCAATATTTCTGAAAGTGTATGTCACTAGCCAATTTTGATGTCAATAGCCGAGCAGTCGGTATGTTGTTATGACCTCCCCCGTCACCCACACCAACATTAATAGGCTCAATGTTCACTTCTCGCTCGCCGATTTAAATTGCCAGTTGCTATATTGTCGTGTGACTAAGAAATTTAACTGGCGTACTCTCAAAGAATAAGACCACAGATGCTTCTCACTGACTTCCGTACAGGCAAAATGCGCTATTACGGTCCGAGTATACATATCTGGCGATATTTAATCGGACTGGGGCGAATGCTTTCAAGCTGAACTGTAAAATACATTTCTTAGACACTCTTCGTTGTACCCAAAAGATAAGATACAGCTAAGGCACTCGTTATCTGATGATTATATGTCACACATTCTAGCATGACTGCCCGGTTATTGGACACTTTTTATGAATATGAGTCTGCTGGTCAGCAATGCAACCACGTATGGCCGAAAAAGTAACACTGGATAAAAGACTACATCTTTAGTGATAAATCGGTATAAAAAATACTGAAGAAAAACTAGGGGGAGAGACTCGGAATAGTTGAAATGCAGGGACCATTCATGGTATAAAAATTCAAGTTTGCGCCCAGTTATTGGACACTTTTTCAGTGATAGATTTATTTGAAACTAATCAACTTACTGTCAAATTGTTTGTCTCACAGTCTTTAGTAAACCTCCAAGAATATTTAAACATGAATCAGCACTGTAACCCACAAATGAGTTTTGGAATGAGCGTCGAAGATTCAACCAGTCCCAAATTTTGCAGTTTTTGGGAGTGTCCATTATCCTTGGCAGTCAATCAGTGCTATTGCCAGTTTGAGCCGCATGTCATGCTATCGTAAACTGGCTGCTCCCCGGAATTGTTCTATTTTTAGATGGAGTGGTGGCAAGAAATATACATCGTCTGCCAGTGTCCGGTCGGGTTGCAAACTGAGATTCAGATTGAAGATTCTCTATATTTGTGGGAACATTTTCAGCCAAAGTTCGTTGAATTTAAGCATATCTACAAATTTTCTGACGCAATTTTTCACCCAAATTTGTGACAATGTTTCCGACGTCACCCACACGAGGGCTAAACGTGCACAAATTTCGTGAGTGAACAGAAATTTATCAACATGCCTTTGTAGCTCAACTGTAAATTTTAATTTGTGTTACAGTTGTTATGTAATATTCTCAGAAAACAACCCCACTGCATCTAGGTGTCCAATAATAGGGCCTGTCAAATAACCAGGCAGTCATGCTAGATAAATCAAGAAATGCATAAGCATATATTTCCGGTGTATACTTTGTATGGTAGTGTTTTATTTCTTTACTTTTCTATAAAATATAATTAATAAATCATCAGTTTGCTAGGGCATTAGGTCACATTAGTATTGGCAACGTTCTGGTCGGTTCTGGTGATGGCACGGTCGCGCAATCTGGTTTGTACAATCGTGTACTGAATTGTACAAGTCTTGTTTTTTGTTGTTTTTCATCTTTATCGGACTGAGTGATCCAAGACTAACACGAACACGTGTACGTTTTGTGGTGTTCACACCAAATGTGTACAGTACTAGCCGAGTTCATGTTTCGCAGATTTTGGGACGATGAACCGAATTTATCTGGTCTTAATAATTGGCACTTTTCAAGGCCTCTCCTATACCCGCCACGTTGAGCAACTGACATGTTCATTTCACATTGCGGGTGTTCCGTCGCTGGGAGACAGTGGTGACGTCACAGATTGAGTCGATCAGCGGGATAATGATTTCATTCTCCCAAAGCTCCAAAACAAATGACCATAGTTTAGATAAACGACAAAGTGTTTGTCGAAACGAGTTTACTGATTCGCGCCGCTGCTTAATTCTACCGTTTTACCAGGCCGTTTCTACGCAGCGGAAGGCTTCTATGATGTTAGCCGATTGTTCGAGACAATCAAAAAGCAGAAGTAGAAAAAAAGTTTAGCCAAAATGACATCGGGAATTCACAGGTGGCCAACGGCAGCACCGTTGCTAGTACATATACGGTACTGAACCGACTCAAACGTTACCGTATATTTAACTTAAATAATCGGACGAGATCTGGAGAGTTCAACGTCATATGGCCGTATACCTTTGATTGATTTCAAATAGCATAGTTCAATCAAATCACGAAAACTGTACTACAAAGCGTATCAAATTTTTACGCGAGTTAGCAAATATCGCGTACCGGTACACTGAAAAAAGCTCAAAATTTAGTTGAAAGGATGTAGATGAGTTAGGCGTACAACAGTTTATTGAATGCGCAGCGCCTGATCTTTCACCAATCGGCAAACCGTTCCGTTTCTACGGCCCGAAGCGACCAGCTTTTATGACGTCAGCCGATTGTTCGAGACAATCAAAAAGCAGAGATAGAAAACAAGTTTAGCACAGGCGGTCAACGTCAGAACCGTTGCTGGTACATATACGGTGCTGACCCGACTCAAACGTTACCGTACTTAACTTAAATAATCGGGCGAGATCCGGAGAGTTCAACGTCATCTGGCCGTATACCTTCGATTGGTTTCAAATAACATAGTTCAATCAAATCACCCAAAACTGACCTAGAAGGCCTATCAAATTTTAACGCAAGTCGGCAAATATCGCGTACCGGTACACTAAAAAAGCTCATAATTTAGCTGAACGGATGTAGAGTTAGGTCTACAAGAGTTTATTGAATTTGCAGCGCCTGATCTTTCACCAATCGGCAAACCGTTCCGTTTCTACGGTCCGAAGCGACCCGCTTTTATGACGTCAGCCGATTGTTGAAGATATTAACGCTGGGGAAGAATACAAAAAGCGCGCGGGTAGATAGGGCGTACCGGCACCGTGAAAAAATTCATTAGCTGAAATCGGCGTTACATACACCCACCCCGCCTCTCTCAGCAGGCTCCGATAAGCCCGGGGGACCGATATTCGCCCTTTGGGATAGGGTTGATAGGAGTTTTTCCCTATTGTAGGGGTAAAGTCCGTGTTCCGCTTTTTATATTTTCGGGGAACAAATCCTCATTTTACATACACCCACCCGATTGACTTGATAGGCAGGCCGCGATAAGCCCGGGGACCGTTATTAGCCCTTTGGGATAGGGTTGATAGGGGTTTTCCTCTATTGTAGGGGTAAAGTCCGTGTTCCGTTTTTTTAAAAAATATTTTCGGAACAAATGCTCATTTTACATACATCCATCCGACTGACTTGATAGGCAGGCCGCGATAAGCCCGGGGACCAATATTAGTCCTCTGGGATAGGGTTGATAGGAGTATATACTAGGGTAAAGTCCGTGTTCCGCTTTTTATATCTGGAGAAATTTTACATGCACCCATCCTGCCTCTAGAGGGCAGCACCATCGATGCCAAAGGGGAATCCCCTTTTTGTTTGTTTATTTTTTGCGGAGATATACTGGACAATAAACGCTCGACCCTCGGGTCGCACGGATGCTAGACTCGTCCTAATAACATCGTCCAACACCTATAGATTATGTTTATTACTCTAAGTCTTCCTTCCCATGGTTTCATGGAAAAAAAACAGATACAAGTCAGTACATGCATTCCATACAGTCAGACATACCCTCAGCCCTCTATATACTTGGGACTACTTTCTGTCCGCGGAGGCAGACCGCATCACCGCCAGACCGCATCACCGCGGAGGAATTCGAGGTGAAAAGTCATGTGACCTTTCCTTCCCAGCCGAGGTCAAAATACTCGCTTCTGATTGGCTCTCAAAGGTCACGATATGCAAATTTTTTAGGTCAACGGTCAATCAGCGTGAATATACGCTTTGTATACTACTCCGGTATTTCTCTGGAATATAATTATGTTTGTTGTATTCTTTTGTTATTTCTGCTGGTGATTATCTCATATCCGTCTTCATAAAATTGGCCACACTATATTCGCTGAGAATGTATATAGGCGTTGTACGTGAATGGCTACAAGTTAGCAATTCTCTCTCAAAAGTTGGCTACAATCTTCCATGCATCGTGGATGGATTCATGGAATTTGGTCCAATCGCAGTGGCCGGACTTGTATTCTCCGAGATAGCCCTCGGTACAAGAACTGAAACAGCGGCTGGTAACCCATCCTCCGTCAGGATTTAAAAGCCCGACTAAGGTTCATCGGGCCCATACCGTCGACGAAATGACGAAGTAAATTGTGTTCTTCATTACATTTTGCTGCTCTAGTTTGGTCCCAGCTATGTATCGGACAAAGAATCATATTTGGTTCTACATCGAACCAAATTTGGTTCTTTGTCTGATACACAGGTGGAAACCCAAATCATCCCCAACTATTCTCATCAGCGCTTGTCTGCTCCCCAGCTCCCCCACCCCACACGCACACACCACTTCGTCATTACATAACACTTGGAGAGGAGCTGTCTCACTTCGCTCTGGCGATAATTCGTAAATATCTGTATCCCATAGCAAGTAAACTTTCAGTCAGTATCAACGGCTAGATTACAAAAATAAAGTAAAGTGCTTTTTATTTGGGATTAAACAGGAAAAGGTGTGATTTTTCAATCGGTTCTATGTCTTAATATGTAACAGAGGTGATAAATTTTGACACAAAAGGGAAGCAAGAAACTATTATTTCATTTACAATATTAGTACATCCCAAGAAAGCTTATTTATCATACTTTCTGATGATACCAACTGCTAAGAAACTAAATAGAGACAAGTGTGAATTTTTATTCAATACATTATAAAGTCCTACACCCAGCCTTATATGAAGGTTGACTGCCTCGACCGCCGTCTCTGACGCATGCGCAAACCTTTCTGATGGAAATAGTTGCCCATGGAAGGATCAAATCTAAAGAAAAACACTATACAAAGAACCAAACTTGGTTCGGCGTAGAACCAAATTTGGTTCCATGAAGAACTAAATATACTGATGAACCAAGACGAGCCAATATTTCTGAAAGTGTATGTCACTAGCCAATTTTGATGTCAATAGCCGAGCAGTCGGTATGTTGTTATGACCTCCCCCGTCACCCACACCAACATTAATAGGCTCAATGTTCACTTCTCGCTCGCCGATTTAAATTGCCAGTTGCTATATTGTCGTGTGACTAAGAAATTCAACTGGCGTACTCTCAAAGAATAAGACCACAGATGCTTCTCACTGACTTCCGTACAGGGAAAATGCGCTATTACGGTCCGAGTATACATATCTGGCGATATTTAATCGGACTGGGGCGAATGCTTTCAAGCTGAACTGTAAAATACATTTCTTAGACACTCTTCGTTGTACCCAAAAGATAAGATACAGCTAAGGCACTCGTTATCTGATGATTATATGTCACACATTCTAGCATGACTGCCCGGTTATTGGACACTTTTTATGAATATGAGTCTGCAGGTCAGCAATGCAACCACGTATGGCCGAAAAAGTAACACTGGATAAAAGACTACATCTTTAGTGATAAATCGGCATAAAAAATACTGAAGAAAAACTAGGGGGAGAGACTCGGAATAGTTGAAACGCAGGGACCATTCATAAAAATTCAAGTTTGCGCCCAGTTATTGGACACTTTTTCAGTGATAGATTTATTTGAAACTAATCAACTTACTGTCAAATTGTTTGTCCCACAGTCTTTAGTAAACCTCCAAGAATATTTAAACATGAATCAGCACTGTAACCCACAAATGAGTTTTGGAATGAGCGTCGAAGATTCAACCAGTCCCAAATTTTGCAGTTTTTGGGAGTGTCCATTATCCTTGGCAGTCAATCAGTGCTATTGCCAGTTTGAGCCACATGTCATGCTATCGTAAACTGGCTGCTCCCCGGAATTGTTCTATTTTTAGATGGAGTGATGGCAAGAAATATACATCGTCTGCCAGTCTCCGGTCGCGTTGCAAACTGAGATTCAGATTGAAGATTCTCTATATTTGTGGGAACATTTTCAGCCAAAGTTCGTTGAATTTAAGCATATCTACAAATTTTCTGACGCAATTTTTCACCCAAATTTGTGACAATGTTTCCGACGTCACCCACACGAGGGCTAAACGTGCACAAATTTCGTGAGTGAACAGAAATTTATCAACATGCCTTTGTAGCTCAACTGTAAATTTTAATTTGTGTTACAGTTGTTATGTAATATTCTCAGAAAACAGCCCCACTGCATCTAGGTGTCCAATAATAGGGCCTGTCAAATAACCAGGCAGTCATGCTAGATAAATCAAGAAATGCATAAGCATATATTTCCGGTGTATACTTTGTATGGTAGTGTTTTATTTCTTTACTTTTCTATAAAATATAATTAATAAATCATCAGTTTGCTAGGGCATTAGGTCACATGAGTATTGGCAACGTTCTGGTCGGTTCTGGTGATGGCACGGTCGCGCAATCTGGTTTGTACAATCGTGTACTGAATTGTACAAGTCTTGTTTTTTGTTGTTTTTCATCTTTATCGGACTGAGTGATCCAAGACTAACACGAACACGTGTACGTTTTGTGGTGTTCACACCAAATGTATACAGTACTAGCCGAGTTCATGTTTCGCAGATTTTGGGACGATGAACCGAATTTATCTGGTCTTAATAATTGGCACTTTTCAAGGCCTCTCCTATACCCGCCACGTTGAGCAACTGACATGTTCATTTCACATTGCGGGTGTTCCGTCGCTGGGAGACAGTGGTGACGTCACAGATTGAGTCGATCAGCGGGATAATGATTTCATTCTCCCAAAGCTCCAAAACAAATGACCATAGTTTAGATAAACGACAAAGTGTTTGTCGAAACGAGTTTACTGATTCGCGCCGCTGCTTAATTCTACCGTTTTACCAGGCCGTTTCTACGCAGCGGAAGGCTTCTATGATGTTAGCCGATTGTTCGAGACAATCAAAAAGCAGAAGTAGAAAAAAAGTTTAGCCAAAATGACATCGGGAATTCACAGGTGGCCAACGGCAGCACCGTTGCTAGTACATATACGGTACTGAACCGACTCAAACGTTACCGTATATTTAACTTAAATAATCGGACGAGATCTGGAGAGTTCAACGTCATATGGCCGTATACCTTTGATTGATTTCAAATAGCATAGTTCAATCAAATCACGAAAACTGTACTACAAAGCGTATCAAATTTTTACGCGAGTTAGCAAATATCGCGTACCGGTACACTGAAAAAAGCTCAAAATTTAGTTGAAGGCGTACAACAGTTTATTGAATGCGCAGCGCCTGATCTTTCACCAATCGGCAAACCGTTCCGTTTCTACGGCCCGAAGCGACCAGCTTTTATGACGTCAGCCGATTGTTCGAGACAATCAAAAAGCAGAGATAGAAATCAAGTTTAGCACAGGCGGTCAACGTCAGAACCGTTGCTGGTACATATACGGTGCTGACCCGACTCAAACGTTACCGTACTTAACTTAAATAATCGGGCGAGATCCGGAGAGTTCAACGTCATCTGGCCGTATACCTTCGATTGGTTTCAAATAACATAGTTCAATCAAATCACCCAAAACTGACCTAGAAAGCCTATCAAATTTTAACGCAAGTCGGCAAATATCGCGTACCGGTACACTAAAAAAGCTCATAATTTAGCTGAACGGATGTAGAGTTAGGTCTACAAGAGTTTATTGAATTTGCAGCGCCTGATCTTTCACCAATCGGCAAACCGTTCCGTTTCTACGGTCCGAAGCGACCCGCTTTTATGACGTCAGCCGATCGTTGAAGATATTAACGCTGGGGAAGAATACAAAAAGCGCGCGGGTAGATAGGGCGTACCGGCACCGTGAAAAAATTCATTAGCTGAAATCGGCGTTACATACACCCACCCCGCCTCTCTCAGCAGGCTCCGATAAGCCCGGGGGACCGATATTCGCCCTTTGGGATAGGGTTGATAGGAGTTTTTCTCTATTTTGGGGTAAAGTCCGTGTTCCGCTTTTTATATTTTCGGGGAACAAATCCTCATTTTACATACACCCACCCGATTGACTTGATAGGCAGGCCGCGGTAAGCCCGGGAACCGTTATTAGCCCTTTGGGATAGGGTTGATAGGGGTTTTCCTCTATTGTAGGGGTAAAGTCCGTGTTCCGTTTTTTTAAAAAATATTTTCGGAACAAATGCTCATTTTACATACATTCATCCGAATGACTTGATAGGTAGGCCGCGATAAGCCCGGGGACCAATATTAGTCCTCTGGGATAGGGTTGATAGGAGTATATACTAGGGTAAAGTCCGTGTTCCGCTTTTTATATCTGGAGAAATTTTACATGCACCCATCCTGCCTCTAGAGGGCAGCACCATCGATCCCAAAGGGGAATCCCCTTTTTGTTTGTTTATTTTTTGCGGAGATATACTGGACAATAAACGCTCGACCCTCGGGTCGCACGGATGCTAGACTCGTCCTAATAACATCGTCCAACACCTATAGATTATGTTTATTACTATAAGTCTTCCTTCCCATGGTTTCATGGAAAAAACCCAGATACAAGTCAGTACATGCATTCCATACAGTCAGACATACCCTCAGCCCTCTATATACTTGGGACTACTTTCTGTCCGCGGAGGCAGACCGCATCACCGCCAGACCGCATCACCGCGGAGGAATTCGAGGTGAAAAGTCATTTGACCTTTCTTTCCCAGCCGAGGTCAAAATACTCGCTTCTGATTGGCTCTCAAAGGTCACGATATGCAAATTTTTTAGGTCAACGGTCAATCAGCGTGAATATACGCTTTGTATACTACTCCGGTATTTCTCTGGAATATAATTATGTTTGTTGTATTCTTTTGTTATTTCTGCTGGTGATTATCTCATATCCGTCTTCATAAAATTGGCCACACTATATTCGCTGAGAATGTATATAGGCGTTGTACGTGAATGGCTACAAGTTAGCAATTCTCTCTCAAAAGTTGGCTACAATCTTCCATGCATCGTGGATGGATTCATGAAATTTGGTCCAATCGCAGTGGCCGGACTTGTATTCTCCGAGATAGCCCTCGGTACAAGAACTGAAACAGCGGCTGGTAACCCATCCTCCGTCAGGATTTAAAAGCCCGACTAAGGTTCATCGGGCCCATACCGTCGACGAAATGACGAAGTAAATTGTGTTCTTCATTACATTTTGCTTCTCTAGTTTGGTCCCAGCTATGTATCGGACAAAGAATCATATTTGGTTCTACATCGAACCAAATTTGGTTCTTTGTCTGATACACAGGTGGAAACCCAAATCATCCCCAACTATTCTCATCAGCGCTTGTCTGCTCCCCAGCTCCCCCACCCCACACGCACACACCACTTCGTCATTACATAACACTTGGAGAGGAGCTGTCTCACTTCGCTCTGGCGATAATTCGTAAATATCTGTATCCCATAGCAAGTAAACTTTCAGTCAGTATCAACGGCTAGATTACAAAAATAAAGTAAAGTGCTTTTTATTTGGGGTTAAACAGGAAAAGGTGTGATTTTTCAATCGGTTCTATGTCTTAATATGTAACAGAGGTGATAAATTTTGACACAAAAGGGAAGCAAGAAACTATTATTTCATTTACAATATTAGTACATCCCAAGAAAGCTTATTTATCATACTTTCTGATGATACCAACTGCTAAGAAACTAAATATTAAATAGTAACAAGATTAATATCTGACCTAATGGCCTATGCAGACGACAACGAAATCCCGGGCTTACTATTTCTCATCGATTTTGAAAAAGCATTTGATTCAGTTTCTTGGCAATTCATGGAAAAAACACTGGTTTCATTCAACTTTGGAAATAATCTAATTCGATGGATTAAGTTATTACAAAATAAATCTAAAAGCGCTGTAATAAATAACGGATTCCTGTCGGATTTTTATTGAATTAGGAAAAGGATGCAGACAGGGTGATCCTATCTCTCCATATTTGTTCATAATCGTAGCCGAAGTCTTGTCCATTGCTGTAAAAGGGGATGACAATATAATAGGTATAAAAATACAAGACTCAGAAATAAAAATTCAGCAATATGCTGATGACACTACCCTTCTCCTAAATGGCTCTAGGAGCTCTTTGGCGGCAGCGATGGGTTTTGGATAAGTTTTCAAGCTGTTCAGGACTCCGTTTGAATATTGACAAGTCCCGGGCTGTTTGGTTTGGCAGTGCAAAGGGAAATACAATAAAATTATGTCCTCATTACCGGATTAACTGGGATCCAGGTGGATTCAAACTATTAGGGGTATGGTTCTTTGAAAATCTTGAAAAGCAAATGCAGGAAAATTTCGCAGAAAAAAAGACCAAAATTCAAAAACTGTTAGGAATCTGGTCTAAACGCGACATATCCCCGTTGGGAAAAATAACGGTTATCAAAGTCTTCGTCCTTCCGCTCCTTACTCATCTATTCTCCGTCCTGCCTAACCCACCTGCAGCATTCTTTAAAGATATTAACACCATTCTATATAAATTTTTATGGGGCGGGGGTCCAGACAGAGTAAAACGGAAAACTCTGATATGCGATGTAGAGGAGGGAGGACTAAATATGATCGATCTCTATACATTTTCTAATTATCTAAAGGTAAAGTGGGTAAAAAAATATGACAAGTAACTCTTCTGCCTATCGAGCCATGGTGGAGAAAATTTTAGAACCAACGGGAGAGGATACCTGGCGTTTAGGCCCTGATGGGTTACAGGAACTTATTAGGCATGTAAATAATCCATTTTGGAGCGATGTGTTATCAGCTTGGAGGGATTTAGTAAAACAGGAAAGGTTACCAGACACAGACGAATTGCTATATGATCTTAGTCCGTTTTCGGAATGGAAAACAATCGCCCAGTGGCGTGCAAAAGGTGCGTACCAATTAACCGACCTAGTTGGAGAGTACGGTTTGTTTTTAACTTTTGATCAATTCAGACAAAAATATGATGTTGCAAAGAAAGATTTTATTTTATATTATGCCATTATTCACAACATTTCCGCCGAAACGAAAACGAGGCTAAAACAGATTGACGGGGGTAAACTACAACAGCCGGATGGTATGTTAAATAAGATTACTAACCAAAAATCCTTAAAATTTATCTATAAGCATCTATTGAGAAATATAAAAGTGAAACCAGTTGATACAGAAAATAAATGGATTTTGGAGCTGGGCTTAAATCACCAAGACTGGACCAAAGTATACAAAAACGCATTCGATGTTACCCCACAGTCTAGTTTGCAATTCTTTCAATTCCAAATAACACATAGAATTATTGTTACGAATCAAAAGTTAATGCGTTGGGGTAAAGTGGAATCCGATAAATGCAGTTTTTGTGGCCAAGAAACGGAAACAATAATTCATTTGTTCTGGTTCTGTTGTCATAGCCAGAAACTGTGGCAACAGTTTAAAAACTGGCTCCAGATACTCAATATATTTCCCTCTGCATTGTCAATCCAACAGGTCATTCTTAGTGCACCGACGGACGGTGTACTGTTGAAACATCTTATATTGCTGGTAAAGAAACATATATACAATTGTAGATTCTGGAGGACTCTTCCTGCCTTCGAGAGAGCGAAGCAGTATATATACAAAGTGAGAGATATTGAGAAAAGTATGTCAAGTAGTGATGAATTAGAAAAGGGCTTCGTTAAGAAATGGAGCCCCTGGCAAACATATCTGTTTAATTTTATTTATGCATGTCAGTAAACATGAGTGGTGGTAAAACAACAACAACAGGCAAACGCACCGTGGATATAGAAGTAACAGAAAAGGGTTTCTTGTACCGTTATAGAAAGAGTATTTCGCACTATATATTACCTCTGATAGTGAATTTCCCGCAGGATCCACCATGTTTCGGAATACAAATATATTTGCTCCTCTATAATTATCTGAAGCTCTCTGAAGGACTGACTAATCTGAAGGCTATATTATGAGTCACTTCAACCTCTTCTATCCTCTTGGACTTTTTGTCCGGGAGGATGGAGAAGGGGTCGGCGGTGGCAATCGTTTTTCGTACAAATTCTTGTTATCGGCTTTAACCAAGTAAAGGGAGAAGTTTTAAAAAAACCCTCTCTATGGACTTTCGTCTTTTTTCGGCCAAAGAGTGGGGAAAACATTTTATGAAAAAAAAATTTATAATAATAAAACCTCCATAGTCAAAATCTCATTCAGCCTAAGTGAACAAATGACCTGATGATACGTTGTGGATCACTGTGGGTATGCTTCAGAAGGTTAATTTTTCTTCTTTTTCACTTGTAGATACGAATCAAACAGTTCATGGTGGTTCTTCTATATTACATTCGCATATTAACGTATCATATAATCGTGTCCACATTATTTATGTTATGTATATGATTTTATGTATCATTAATAGTATTATCCAAAACCCGGTAAGCCCTGGCTATGTGGGCACTGTACGGGTGTCTTTGTAACAAACCATGGCACTGTTTGAATGCTGAATAAATGCCCAGTGGCTTGTCCAGGGCTTACTGGTAAAAAAAAAAAAAAAAAAAAAAAAGAGACAAGTGTGAATTTTTATTCAATACATTATAAAGTCCTACACCCAGCCTTATATGAAGGTTGACTGCCTCGACCGCCGTCTCTGACGCATGCGCAAACCTTTCTGATGGAAATAGTTGCCCATGGAAGGATCAAATCTAAAGAAAAACACTATACAAAGAACCAAACTTGGTTCGGCGTAGAACCAAATTTGGTTCCATGAAGAACTAAATATACTGATGAACCAAGACGAGCCAATATTTCTGAAAGTGTATGTCACTAGCCAATTTTGATGTCAATAGCCGAGCAGTCGGTATGTTGTTATGACCTCCCCCGTCACCCACACCAACATTAATAGGCTCAATGTTCACTTCTCGCTCGCCGATTTAAATTGCCAGTTGCTATATTGTCGTGTGACTAAGAAATTTAACTGGCGTACTCTCAAAGAATAAGACCACAGATGCTTCTCACTGACTTCCGTACAGGCAAAATGCGCTATTACGGTCCGAGTATACATATCTGGCGATATTTAATCGGACTGGGGCGAATGCTTTCAAGCTGAACTGTAAAATACATTTCTTAGACACTCTTCGTTGTACCCAAAAGATAAGATACAGCTAAGGCACTCGTTATCTGATGATTATGTGTCACACATTCTAGCATGACTGTCCGGTTATTGGACACTTTTTATGAATATGAGTCTGCTGGTCAGCAATGCAACCACGTATGGCCGAAAAAGTAACACTGGATAAAAGACTACATCTTTAGTGATAAATCGGTATAAAAAATACTGAAGAAAAACTAGGGGGAGAGACTCGGAATAGTTGAAATGCAGGGACCATTCATGGTATAAAAATTCAAGTTTGCGCCCAGTTATTGGACACTTTTTCAGTGATAGATTTATTTGAAACTAATCAACTTACTGTCAAATTGTTTGTCTCACAGTCTTTAGTAAACCTCCAAGAATATTTAAACATGAATCAGCACTGTAACCCACAAATGAGTTTTGGAATGAGCGTCGAAGATTCAACCAGTCCCAAATTTTGCAGTTTTTGGGAGTGTCCATTATCCTTGGCAGTCAATCAGTGCTATTGCCAGTTTGAGCCGCATGTCATGCTATCGTAAACTGGCTGCTCCCCGGAATTGTTCTATTTTTAGATGGAGTGGTGGCAAGAAATATACATCGTCTGCCAGTCTCCGGTCGCGTTGCAAACTGAGATTCAGATTGAAGATTCTCTATATTTGTGGGAACATTTTCAGCCAAAGTTCGTTGAATTTAAGCATATCTACAAATTTTCTGACGCAATTTTTCACCCAAATTTGTGACAATGTTTCCGACGTCACCCACACGAGGGCTAAACGTGCACAAATTTCGTGAGTGAACAGAAATTTATCAACATGCCTTTGTAGCTCAACTGTAAATTTTAATTTGTGTTACAGTTGTTATGTAATATTCTCAGAAAACAACCCCACTGCATCTAGGTGTCCAATAATAGGGCCTGTCAAATAACCAGGCAGTCATGCTAGATAAATCAAGAAATGCATAAGCATATATTTCCGGTGTATACTTTGTATGGTAGTGTTTTATTTCTTTACTTTTCTATAAAATATAATTAATAAATCATCAGTTTGCTAGGGCATTAGGTCACATTAGTATTGGCAACGTTCTGGTCGGTTCTGGTGATGGCACGGTCGCGCAATCTGGTTTGTACAATCGTGTACTGAATTGTACAAGTCTTGTTTTTTGTTGTTTTTCATCTTTATCGGACTGAGTGATCCAAGACTAACACGAACACGTGTACGTTTTGTGGTGTTCACACCAAATGTGTACAGTACTAGCCGAGTTCATGTTTCGCAGATTTTGGGACGATGAACCGAATTTATCTGGTCTTAATAATTGGCACTTTTCAAGGCCTCTCCTATACCCGCCACGTTGAGCAACTGACATGTTCATTTCACATTGCGGGTGTTCCGTCGCTGGGAGACAGTGGTGACGTCACAGATTGAGTCGATCAGCGGGATAATGATTTCATTCTCCCAAAGCTCCAAAACAAATGACCATAGTTTAGATAAACGACAAAGTGTTTGTCGAAACGAGTTTACTGATTCGCGCCGCTGCTTAATTCTACCGTTTTACCAGGCCGTTTCTACGCAGCGGAAGGCTTCTATGATGTTAGCCGATTGTTCGAGACAATCAAAAAGCAGAAGTAGAAAAAAAGTTTAGCCAAAATGACATCGGGAATTCACAGGTGGCCAACGGCAGCACCGTTGCTAGTACATATACGGTACTGAACCGACTCAAACGTTACCGTATATTTAACTTAAATAATCGGACGAGATCTGGAGAGTTCAACGTCATATGGCCGTATACCTTTGATTGATTTCAAATAGCATAGTTCAATCAAATCACGAAAACTGTACTACAAAGCGTATCAATTTTTTACGCGAGTTAGCAAATATCGCGTACCGGTACACTGAAAAAAGCTCAAAATTTAGTTGAAAGGATGTAGATGAGTTAGGCGTACAACAGTTTATTGAATGCGCAGCGCCTGATCTTTCACCAATCGGCAAACCGTTCCGTTTCTACGGTCCGAAGCGACCAGCTTTTATGACGTCAGCCGATTGTTCGAGACAATCAAAAAGCAGAGATAGAAAACAAGTTTAGCACAGGCGGTCAACGTCAGAACCGTTGCTGGTACATATACGGTGCTGACCCGACTCAAACGTTACCGTACTTAACTTAAATGATCGGGCGAGATCCGGAGAGTTCAACGTCATCTGGCCGTATACCTTCGATTGGTTTCAAATAACATAGTTCAATCAAATCACCCAAAACTGACCTAGAAGGCCTATCAAATTTTAACGCAAGTCGGCAAATATCGCGTACCGGTACACTAAAAAAGCTCATAATTTAGCTGAACGGATGTAGAGTTAGGTCTACAAGAGTTTATTGAATTTGCAGCGCCTGATCTTTCACCAATCGGCAAACCGTTCCGTTTCTACGGTCCGAAGCGACCCGCTTTTATGACGTCAGCCGATTGTTGAAGATATTAACGCTGGGGAAGAATACAAAAAGCGCGCGGGTAGATAGGGCGTACCGGCACCGTGAAAAAATTCATTAGCTGAAATCGGCGTTACATACACCCACCCCGCCTCTCTCAGCAGGCTCCGATAAGCCCGGGGGACCGATATTCGCCCTTTGGGATAGGGTTGATAGGAGGTTTTCTCTATTGTAGGGGTAAAGTCCGTGTTCCGCTTTTTATATTTTCGGGGAACAAATCCTCATTTTACATACACCCACCCGATTGACTTGATAGGCAGGCCGCGATAAGCCCGGGGACCGTTATTAGCCCTTTGGGATAGGGTTGATAGGGGTTTTCCTCTATTGTAGGGGTAAAGTCCGTGTTCCGTTTTTTAAAAAAATATTTTCGGAATAAATGCTCATTTTACATACATCCATCCGACTGACTTGATAGGCAGGCCGCGATAAGCCCGGGGACCAATATTAGTCCTCTGGGATAGGGTTGATAGGAGTATATACTAGGGTAAAGTCCGTGTTCCGCTTTTTATATCTGGAGAAATTTTACATGCACCCATCCTGCCTCTAGAGGGCAGCACCATCGATGCCAAAGGGGAATCCCCTTTTTGTTTGTTTATTTTTTGCGGAGATATACTGGACAATAAACGCTCGACCCTCGGGTCGCACGGATGCTAGACTCGTCCTAATAACATCGTCCAACACCTATAGATTATGTTTATTACTATAAGTCTTCCTTCCCATGGTTTCATGGAAAAAAACCCAGATACAAGTCAGTACATGCATTCCATACAGTCAGACATACCCTCAGCCCTCTATATACTTGGGACTACTTTCTGTCCGCGGAGGCAGACCGCATCACCGCCAGACCGCATCACCGCGGAGGAATTCGAGGTGAAAAGTCATGTGACCTTTCCTTCCCAGCCGAGGTCAAAATACTCGCTTCTGATTGGCTCTCAAAGGTCACGATATGCAAATTTTTGAGGTCAACGGTCAATCAGCGTGAATATACGCTTTGTATACTACTCCGGTATTTCTCTGGAATATAATTATGTTTGTTGTATTCTTTTGTTATTTCTGCTGGTGATTATCTCATATCCGTCTTCATAAAATTGGCCACACTATATTCGCTGAGAATGTATATAGGCGTTGTACGTGAATGGCTACAAGTTAGCAATTCTCTCTCAAAAGTTGGCTACAATCTTCCATGCATCGTGGATGGATTCATGGAATTTGGTCCAATCGCAGTGGCCGGACTTGTATTCTCCGAGATAGCCCTCGGTACAAGAACTGAAACAGCGGCTGGTAACCCATCCTCCGTCAGGATTTAAAAGCCCGACTAAGGTTCATCGGGCCCATACCGTCGACGAAATGACGAAGTAAATTGTGTTCTTCATTACATTTTGCTTCTCTAGTTTGGTCCCAGCTATGTATCGGACAAAGAATCATATTTGGTTCTACATCGAACCAAATTTGGTTCTTTGTCTGATACACAGGTGGAAACCCAAATCATCCCCAACTATTCTCATCAGCGCTTGTCTGCTCCCCAGCTCCCCCACCCCACACGCACACACCACTTCGTCATTACATAACACTTGGAGAGGAGCTGTCTCACTTCGCTCTGGCGATAATTCGTAAATATCTGTATCCCATAGCAAGTAAACTTTCAGTCAGTATCAACGGCTAGATTACAAAAATAAAGTAAAGTGCTTTTTATTTGGGATTAAACAGGAAAAGGTGTGATTTTTCAATCGGTTCTATGTCTTAATATGTAACAGAGGTGATAAATTTTGACACAAAAGGGAAGCAAGAAACTATTATTTCATTTACAATATTAGTACATCCCAAGAAAGCTTATTTATCATACTTTCTGATGATACCAACTGCTAAGAAACTAAATAGAGACAAGTGTGAATTTTTATTCAATACATTATAAAGTCCTACACCCAGCCTTATATGAAGGTTGACTGCCTCGACCGCCGTCTCTGACGCATGCGCAAACCTTTCTGATGGAAATAGTTGCCCATGGAAGGATCAAATCTAAAGAAAAACACTATACAAAGAACCAAACTTGGTTCGGCGTAGAACCAAATTTGGTTCCATGAAGAACTAAATATACTGATGAACCAAGGCGAGCCAATATTTCTGAAAGTGTATGTCACTAGCCAATTTTGATGTCAATAGCCGAGCAGTCCCCTTACCAAAATAAAATGTATGGATAATGTATGGAAAATGTATGGCTGGTGTATGGGGTGTATGGGAACTGTATGGATCCTGTATGGAAGATGCATGGGCAATGGTGAAATGGTAATGTCAAATGTCTGGTAAATGTATGGGAAAAACATAGGATTTTCAGAACTGTATGGCAAATGTATGAGAAATGTATGGAAAATGTATGGAACTCTCAAAATTTGAAGTACAATGTATGGAAAATGTATGGCGTGTACTGAAAATGCCAAGTCCTCCTGTATGGAAAATGTATGGAGAAAAGTGCAAAAATAAAATTCGTATATGTCATTGTATGAAAAGTGTATGGGTTCCTTGAACGTGATAAAACGGTAGTCAAACACGATGTAAGGCATATGTATGGGAACGCTAAAAAGATGAAAATATTAAAGATTAATGTATGGAAGCTACCTGGGTCTTTTTGGAGACATGACAATCAATGATTTATTTGGCTGTACAATACAGGATTTATTTTGCATCAACAGAGTCAATGTATGTAAAATGTATGGCAAGCTTTCTTCAGATAAAATCGATTAAGAAAATATATGGAACATGTATGGGACTTCTTGAAGATAAGAAAAATGATAAAGTATTGATATGGGACATTCTTTGCATTCAATAAGTCATTTGATGGGAAATGCATGGCGAGATTTCCTATGAAAATAAAACTGACTGAATGTATGAAATATGTATGGGTTTCTTGTGCTTTGTGGTGAACGCCACGAGTTGAAGTTACAAGCCATTCTCTTAGACACAACGGACGTAACAGCGGCTCTAAACAAAGGATCAGCTGTTCTATCAATTACAGTGCCGTGATCGCCACCCGCGCAACTGGGGGATTTTTAACCTAGGCTTCAATGGAGCGTAACAGGTTTTTCCTAAAAATCTTCTCTCATGCTTGAGATATATTTCTACAACTTCGCGAAGTAAAAGATAGTACATCCGTTCAAAGTATGTGTTAAAATCAGAGCTGAACTAGCCTTTTTCGAAGTTTTTTCCATTTACTTCTGTGTTAAAATTAGGCTTTTCAGAGGGAGGAAAATCTCCAGTAACGTCATTGTATCATAGAGAATTGCTGAACGAAAAGTTTGGTTCCCAATCCACAATTCTCAGATAGAGATGAAGGGAACCAGTCTGAAAACAAGTTCAACAAAGAAGTGTGCTGTCACGTTGTACTATCGCTATAAGCCACATTCTGTTATAATGAACAATCACCTATAGAATATAGGCAAAAAATGCAACCCATTCATAACACTTTCAATAAAGTCTCCCCAAGAACTATTTTAACCGAAGCACGCAGTATGGACTGATTCCAGAAATTTTGACAGTGAACAGTCACGCGGTAAATTTCCAAAATAACAACAACAACATAATTTCAACAACAGTTGTGGCGATGTTACAATTTCATGGATACGATTATTCAGACCGAAGAGGCATCAGAAAGACGAAGAAGAATCGTAGGCGGACAATACAGGTACGTATTCTGATTTCCTGATGTTTCTCTGTTCGTTATTTACTTGAAACCACAACAACCGCCACGTCATCGTCATATCGAATGTTTATCATTTTATCACAGGTACTTCTATCTACCGTTCTATGTTCCACCCCCAACCATAGTAGAGACTATGGTTGGGGGTGGAACATAGAACGGTAGATAGAAGTACCTGTGCATTTTATCTCAACTGCATGTTGTGAAATGTACGGATTATTTTTTTTATTTCGAGCTATCAAAGTCATTAGTAGCTATACTCTTGTAGCTGAAAAGACCGGGGTGATCATTATTTAATCAGTTGTTGAGATCTATCGGTAAAATTATCCACTTGTAAAACCTGTTGAACATCAGCAGCTCCCCCGCCCCCCCAACCCCACTCATCATGATCATGCACTTATCATGCACTGCTCGGGACGTATTCCACCTTTCCCCTCCAGTAGCTCCCGTCCAATTTCCCCAGGATATTCTCCAAGGAAAATCCCCCCCCCCCCCATCAAGACATGATGTACGGTAGTTCGTTTACCATCACCATTCACCCAGAAGATTACTTTTATTACTTTCGTTCTGCAGTGCCCTTCAAAATCTTACTCTGTTCCGAGTGGCGAGGTCCTGTATGGCAAGCTTGGCACTGGGGACCGCCTTTGTTTTCCCGATGCCAGGCGATCTCGAGGCGAAACCAGGCTTCGCCATGGGACCTTGCTACTCTATCTTCACAAGTCCAGGTAAATCCTAAATCCTCGCAGAGGGTTTATCTGGATATTTTTGGTGAATCGAAAGAGTTTTTGAGTTGTTGCCTCTATTATACAACCTCATACATTTCATCCCCTGCACTTGTTTTGAATTAGCATGTCACTCAGTATCTCAACTCAAGCCTACGGTTTGACTTCCGATGGCGTTTTCAGTCCAACATCAAAGTAGTTTGGCCAGCAATGGAATTCGAACAGGTCACATCTCATAACTCGCAGCGGATTGGTGTAATGAGCTAGCTTAGCACGTTCACTGATTGGTTTGATTCAGAGGAAACCCCTTCATCTATTTATATCCACCGGTTCTACCGGTAGAACAAAAACAACTGATTTTCCTCATCTAGGCTAATTAAAGCACATTAATTTGGACAGTTTGAATTCACTGAGATCATCATATCGATCATATCCATGTATGGTAGCAGAGCTAGAGACAGGGTGTCACAGCACCCTTAATAAGGACACAACTCAAATGACCATTTTTCCACAAGATTGACCTGGGATGTCGTGCACACCGCAGGTCATGATAAGAATAAGCCTCAGCCCCTCAGAGAGCTTGTCGTAAGAGGCGACTGGGGCACCTGTGGGGTTCCCCGACCGGTGTGAAAAAGAATTGGCCCCCATCCGTGTGGTTCCTTGGTGTGAAAAGGAATAGAACCCAACGCCGTGATATGACTGAATATAGTTGAAAGCGGCGTTAAATCATATTCACTCACTCACTATAACTACATGTATTTCAGGCTTCTTAGCCTTGCCATCAGTTCGCATCAGTTCTTATCGCAGCAGTGGTAGTTATCGCAGCAGTTCCTCAGCTTATAATCATACTAAATTGACAAACATCTTCACACACCAAGTCGAACACTTTACATAATCGCCTTGACAGTTAGTGGGCTATTACAGTTTCTCTTCAGAATAAAATTTTGGTGATGTCATAGCTGGTGATGTCTCCATTTTCAGAGAGACTCGAACAGAAATTAGTGACAGTGTGTGACATATTAAAAATTCAAATTTGATTGAATTTTCCAGCTTTAAAAATGATGCAACCAACCACTGCATGTCATATTTGGAGTTCATAGAAAAGCCTGGATGCCTGGTGGTATTGCATGTATTGGCTATGAAAAAACCTGCCTTTCTGGTTTGAAGAATTTATCCATTCAGTAGGTCAAGGGAAATGTTAATCAAGTATTTACCTTGATAAGTGAAGATGGAAAAATGCAGAAATTTGGCTAACTTGCATGACTTGGCTGATATGGCCAGTAAAGGCTGATTTTTGTACTGCAGTTTGACTTTTGTCATGATTATTCTGAATAGAGAGAACACCCAATAAGAGGGAAGACCTCAATGTCTATGACAATGATACAGACTCTGACTCTAAGCTTACTTATCTAATATTGGGTGAACTGTGGGCAGCAGGAATGCAAAATGAGGAAAATACTGGGTGAATTTACTGGCATTTATATACCATTTCCACAGATCGGATAATCAAGCCTGAAAATAAGCACCTGACAATTCTACGTTTAATAAAGCCATCTGCAAATCAGAATGAGATAGCCCCTCTTCATATACAGATATGTGTTCAAAGGGGGGGGGGAATTTGACTTAATGTCACACTCAAGTTTGTTTCACTCATATGGTGACAGTCAGTTTGGTTGGTGGAGGAAGCCGGAGTACCCGGAGAGAACCACCGCCCTTCGGCAAGTAACTGACAAACTTTCACACATGGACCAGCTGGGCTCGAACTCATGCCGGTTCAGCGGTGTGAGGCTAGCGGTCACCAGCGAAGCGCCTTAGACCACTCGGCCACCGAGGGGCCCTGTGTTCAAAGGTCATGATATGTACCACATCCTGTGATGGGGGTGATAGCCTAATGTCTATTAGGATAGAACAAGCCCTCTGGGGTTTTATTCCCGCCAATTAGTTTATTGTATCATACAGCATCTACTAGTTTTCCTTTAATTATCGATATTCATTGGAGTGTATAATATATATATATTTCTTTATTTGGTGAATAAACATCAATCAATCAAAAAAAAAATGTCCTGCGCCTTATATTCAGGCTTGATAATACATTGTATCTTGAAGTGCAAAAGAGGAGAAACAATGGTGTGTTAGGGGAAAATAAGGGAAATACTGATTTTACTGATTGAATCTGATAAAAGACATGGTAGAGAAAGGATAATGGAAATCTTGGGTGGATAGACATTGCATATGCTTGGAGATACCAGGGTACATTGGATAATGGGAAATAGGGAAAAGACTGGGAGACTTGGCTGCATGATGTTTAACTTGGGGTGACATGGATACAGATGCAATGATATATCATGAAGAACTTAGATATTTATTACCAGTGAGTGACTATGGGTCATTGATACAAGGGAACATGTGTAGGGTTGTGTGGGAGAACGGTTTGCATGACATACTCTGACCAGTGTTCATCGTATCACAATGGAGTGCCCAGTTTAAACCAAACCAATCCACAACTAGTATGCTCTTTGCCTCAAACTAATCAGTGAGATTCGCCATTTGAGCTAATACACTGGCCATTTTGGCCAAGGCACCATACAGAGGTTCATTATATACATGATGTCGACTGGTGTACTTGGCTCAGAAAGAGTCAATGATGCTGTTAATAATTTGCTATGTTTATGAAAATTATATTGTAACCTGATTTGAGGCATGCTTAAGGTCCTATTATCTGCAGTTTAAGCTTAATCAACTTGGATGCCCTATTTCACTACCCATGTCAAGTTGTTACATCCCAATACAATATGACAGATAATAAAATGTAATCAACTACATTAGTGAATCCTAATCATGCTAATACACTGTATTTGTATAATTTCAGTCAGTACTGGAGTAAATTTCAACCAGAAACCAAGATCAAGCTGTGTGAAACTGGAAGAGGCAGAACAATTCAAGGTGAGACATAATAAATTTGTGATCATGGTATTCAGCTTATTTAGCTAACGCCAAAGAAAGAAAATCTTTTGTTTCAACCCATAAGTGGTGCAGTGATGTGACCTTTCCATTTGTTAAATCATAGTATTAGTAATACCTAGAATCTTGACGAATACTTTTGAACAGCTAATGCCACATTAGAGGCGAACATGACAACTACAAAATTGATATCACATGTTTTCATCAAGGGAGACAACTTTGCTCAATGCTGATTTTTCTTTAAAAAAAAAACACAACATTTTGCGGGCATGGACCAGAAGCAAAATATTTTTTCCCCTAAGCTTAGCATGACTATTGACGGCAATGTTGTAACACATGGATTGCATGGGATAATATATAACCTGCAGAATTGCCTAGTTTCTCTTGATTCTGCAATGAACTGAAGGCTACTGAATAAATTGTAAAAAATCATATGCCACTGAGATGAGATATTTCTGAACTTTGAGCTAGTGAAATCTATATGTATGGTCAAGTAAAAACTTGTTCTGTCAGACTTGTATTGAAAGTTTTCATAGTCATGCTCTTTGAGATGGATTTTGTAATTGAGAGAATTTATTTTCATCTCTTTCAGATGATCAATTTCAAAGGAATTCAGGGATGTACTTTTACCAGGAAAACAAGTTTGCTATTCAGGTGTCCAGTTCTGTCAGTGAGATTCTGAAACTGGCAACAAAGTCTTCCTTCACAAAAGAGGAGCTTGGGTCTTCAAATTTTCACAGGATTTCATGGGAAGACTCCACTCATCCCAAAGTGGCAACAATAGGACAGGTATGTTTTATATATTGATTACATCAGGGAAGTTTGTTGGGCCCAACAGCAATAATAACAGCAGTACAGTTTCAGTACATTTCTGCCAATGTACTGAAACAGTACTGAAATAGATCTACACTGAAACTGTAACAGTATTAAAACATTACAGGACTGACTGCACTGAAATCATACAGTACTCCACTAGTACTGAAATGTTAGTCAGTACTGTAATATTTCAGTACAGTGTGATGCACTTAGTGCATATAGCCTACAACACAAGGTTATTCCATGGATAATAACTTCTTTAGTGCTGTCAAGCTGACATTCAACTTGGAGATAATTCCAACTTTTAATCAGCTTTCAAAAGTTAAGCTCCACAGCGGTGAAGAAGTTGTTATCCATAGATTAGCCATGTGATGTCATTGCTTGCAAGTACACTCACTAAAGAGCCAGGATTTTTATACATTCGGATATCACACTGCATGTTTCAATGCCAGTATAAATGCCGCCACAGCCTAGTC
>JAVTVY010052369.1:0-26784 GCA_036873755.1 Hanleya hanleyi
TGACTTTTTTCAAAAATTTCACCGATTCGCTCCGCAACACTTCCTATCGTGTTCTAAATGACGAGACGAGTAAAACGAGACCCAACAACCCTACCGCAAATGTATAGAAGTGGGTTTTCCAGTAGGATAAACATTGAACCTATACCCCAGTATGGGTCTATATGAGGCTCGGTGACTTTTTTCAAAAATTTCACCGATTCGCACGGGGACACTTCCTATCATGTTCTAAATGACGAGACGAGTAAAACGAGACCCCACAGCCCTACCGCAAATGTATAGAAGTACGTTTCCCAGGGGGACAAACATTGATCCTATACCCTCAGTATGGGACTATATGAGGCTATATCGTACTTTTTCAAAAATTTCACCGATTCGCACGAGGACACTTCCTATCATGTTCTAAATGACGAGACGAGTAAAACGAGACCCCACAACCTATACCGCAAATGTGGAGAAGTAGGTTTCCCAGGATGATCCTATACCTGCCATACCCCATATAGGCATTTTCCCGTAATTTAGAATAAAGTCCGTATTCCGTATTTTTTCAGGAAAATTTTTACATACACCCACCCTGGAACTAGGGGGAGATAACTCTATTGATAGACAAGCCCCCTTAAGCCCGGCGACCTATATACCCCTCATACCCCATATAGGCATTTTCCCAGGTTTTTCGATAAAGTCCGTGTTCCGTATTTTTTTTTTTTTCAGGAAAAATTTTACATGCACCCACCCAGCCATCAAATACCCCTTCACCTAGGCTTCACGTTGATACCTCACTCGGCCCCATTCGACCATTAGGGGCTCCCCTAGATGCCAAAACGTCTATTTTCATACCCTTGGGCCACCGCGCATGCGCAGAATGACCCTAATTCAACCCCACACCAGTCCATCAGATGCCCCTTCATGAATGCTTCACTTTGATACCTCACTCGATCCCATTGGACCATTAGGGGCTCCCCTAGCTCCAAAAAGGCTGTGTTTCTGTACCCTTCGGCCACCGCGCACATGCTGCCAGAATGCCGATATTTCAACCCACGCAGTCCATCAGATGCCTTCACATAAGCTTCACTTTGATACCTTACTCGACCCCATTGGTCCATTAGGGGCTCCCCTAGCTCCAACACGTCTATTTCCATACCCTTGGACCACCGCGCATGCGCAGAATGACCTAATTCAACCCCACACCCAGTCCATTAGATGCTGCCCCTTCATGGATGCTTCGCTTTGATGCCTCACTCGACCCCATCGGTCCACTAGGGGCTCCCCTAGCTCCAAAGGCTATATTTTCATACCCTTCGGCCACCGCGCATGGGAATGACCCTAATTCAACCCCACACCCAGTCCATTAGATGCCCCTGCATGGATGCTTCACTTTGATACCTCACTCGACCCCATCGGTCCACTAGGGGCTCCCCTAGCTCCAAAAAGGCTATTTTCATACCCTTCGGCCACCGCGCATGCGCAGAATGACCCTAATTCAACCCCACCCCCAGTCCATTAGATGCCCCTTCATGGATGCTTCACTTTGATACCTCACTCGACCCCATCGTTCCACTGGGGCTCCCCTAGCTCCCAAAAGGCTATTTTCATACCCTTCGGCCACCGCGCATGCGCAGAATGACCCTAATTCAACCCCACACCCAGTCCATTAGATGCCCCTTCATGGATGCTTCACTTTGATACCTCACTCGACCCCATCGGTCCACTAGGGGCTCCGCTAGCTCCAAAAAGGCTATTTTCATACCCTTGGGCCACCGCGCATGCGCAGAAGGCCGATATTTCAACCCCACACCCAGCCCATTAGATGCCCCCTCACCTAAGCTTCACTTTGATACCTCACTCGACCCCATCGGTACACTAGGGGCTCCCCTAGCTCAAAAAAGGCTATTTTCATACCCTTCGGTCACCGCGCATGCGCAGAATGCCGATATTTCAACCCCACACCTAGCCCATTAGATGCCCCTTCACCTAAGCTTCACTTTGATACCTCACTCGACCCAATCGGACCATTTTATCTAGGGACTACTTTTTCTCCGCGGAAGCTTTTCCCGAGACCGAATTACCGCCAAAACCACGGCCAAACCGCATCACCGCGGATGAATACATTTTTTTTTTTTTTTTTTGCCGGAACTTTTTTTTTCTATGCACTCATTGATCGCGGCCATCTTGTACCCACCTCCCACATGGCGGCCATCTTGTACCCACCTCCCACATGGCGGCCATCTTGTACCCACCTCCCACACATCACGCATGCGCACACCCCCAATAACCCCCCAATGCCCATACACTTATGACGTCACACCAGGTTCTGCGCATGCGCAGTGGGGGGGTAATGTGTCAATTCGGGTACTACATACTACTGGTAACGTTCTATTTCTTATTATTGCAGCATCTTTGCACAGTAGCCTGCAACAGGGAGTCAGGAGATCTGTCAAGCATGCATATGCGGATGGATCTTACAAGAATTTCCTTACGCAATGGCGGTCTTATTTATTATTTTGCACTGTTTTCGGTTTTGCCGCCTTCCCAGCATCTGAATATATTTTCTGTCTGTATGCGCAGTTTCTCAGTCGCTCCTTTCGTTCGGTTGAATCAATCAAAAACTATCTCAGTGGGGTTCGTACATTGCATATTGTGATGGGTTTCTCTCCTCCTGATGTGCAGGCGGCTGAATTGAGACTCGTATTAAGAGGTTTATCTCGTTTACATCCACAGTTACCTAAGAAAGCTTTACCTATGACACCTAAGATTTTACTGGACATATTACCATACTTAGAGATAAACACCCCATTTGGAGCAACATTGTGGTGTTTGTTTTTGTTCGCCTTTTTTCTCATGGCTAGGAAATCGAATTTGGTGCCCGACAGTTGTTCAAAATTTGATGCTCGAAAACAATTGACACGCGGGAATGTTTGTGTGTGTGATGGGATGATTTTGGTACTAGTTGGTTACATTCAGGCATATAGGACAGAAATAGAAATTAATATATCTGTAAAGGGGCAGAACTCTGTAAAATATGGGCCGAGGGAAGCCACTTTCAATAGGCGTCTGACTTAGCACTAGATAAATCAGTGTTGGAAATTTGGTGGTTGTATCTCAAGCGGTTTTGCCTAAAATGTGTTACGGACGGACGTACATGGCAACGACAATACCCCGAGGCCAAAATGGCCGAGGGGTAAAAAACCATTGAGCACCTGTTCGTTGATTCTGAACATGTCAAATCCATGTGGTACGATTTATAGGATTGATTAAAGTAAACAGTTGTGACGAGGAGACGTATAACAAATGAAAACAACAATTAAATACACTGGCGCTATTAAACGAAGAAATATGTCTAGAATGGCAATGATCTTCAACAAAAAACAGTATTATTACGAAAGAGAACAAAAAACAGTATTATTACGAGAGAGATAATTTCAAATTATGAACTCGAAATAAATTTATGTCTAAGATTTTGTGCTTACGAGAATGTAACATTGGTGACATCTCTTAGTGAATGATACACTAAAAGGGGTTTAATTCCTGGTAACTAAGTGACCCTGAAAAAAGAACCAAAAGCTCACATATCCCACACCGAAATCGACAAAGGTCATACACAAGAAAATTGAAATTTTCCTTCAAATATATTCCATTCCGGTGAGAACATTTTTCATAAAGGAAGAAAAATGTAAAAAAAGTGATGAAGTAAAGCTTTTTCTTGAGCTAATAAACAGATGTAAAGTTCATAAAAGAACCCTCTTCCAGTTAAATTAGTAAATGTATGGGGGTTTTTTAAATCGCGCAACAGTTTTACTGAATGCAGCGATTTCATTCATGTATCATACAAAGGAGACAACTCCACAGGACAAATGCCATATACATGTAGGGGAAACAACTCTGATTATTCCAACCTAACAATACAGTCAGTTAAAATGGACTCATTTTGGAGGTATACCCAAAGTTTGGAAGCAATCCATATCTTGGAACTGAAGATATCGCACGGACAAGGAATGTTAATGGATGGATAGACGGATAGATGGAATTCACTGTCGCATCACACGGCTTCGTCTTCGAGGGGCATAGAAAAATGTGACTTTTAACAATTTCCTGATTTGGGGCAGGACACACTGACATTGGCCTTTGAGCTTGAACTATATTTTGGTACACGACCCCTCGTCTCTCCTTAATGTGTCTACGGAAACAACAATCATGATTATTACAATTTCAAAATTTTGGGGTCACAGTGACCTTGACCTTTGACCGTCACCTACATTTTCGTACGTGACACATGTCCACCTCATGTACATGTATCTACTGACACAAATTTTTAAATGATTTCCTGATTTTGAGTTCACAGTGACCTTTGGGCTCGACCTAATTTCTTGTATGCGACACATATTTCCCCCTAATGAATCCAATCACAGCAGAAACCAGTAATTTTCTTAGACCACAACCTACATCTGTTATGCGACACACTGTCCCGCCCGAGGATATACGCTCATCGAAAACATGAACTGCAGATAGAAAACTGTCAATGATCAATCATTTTCTGATCTTTAGGCCAGTGACTTTTGACGTGTGTCCTCGACCTCAATTTCGGTATGCGCCACATCGTCTCCACCTCGTGTATCCAGTCAGAAAAAGTTGCAACTGTGGATAGAAAACGGTCACAGATATAGAGCAGACACCAACGGTTAACTAATTTCCTGCGATTTTTGTTGTTGTTTTTTTTAGGCCAGTGGCCTCTGATCTCAACTTCCATTTTGGTATGGGACACATCGTCTCTCGTAGGGTATACACTCACCGAAAAATTAGAACTGTAGATTAGATATAGACAGGACACGGGATGGGGTCACAGTGATCTCAGTCTTTGACCTTGACTTTGTCATGGTATTTTAGTCTATTATTAAACACTGTGGATGTTTCTCGAATAATAGAGCTGACGTAAGTTTATTTACGTTCTATTATGTGGGTTAGTCATGGAACTTTCTCGAAGATTGTTGTAGATTGTATCTAGGTCGGATGATGTGGTAAAGCTGTGTGTTCTGGAAGCTTTGTGATTTGTAGAATTATCTCGAATGCCTCATAGAGTATAGAGTATCATTCAGTGATCGAGGAGGGAATTCAAACTGGCTTTTATGTGGGTGCGTTATACTGTGTTACCTTCGCTGCGGACTGCTGGATTGTATACTCATGTGTATTGACTGTTGGCTGCTGCATTTGATAACAGAGATAGGATAATACATTTACTGGGACTGTGGACAACTGAGCAGTGTTGGATTATCATTATACAGAAGAGCGATTTGTGCGCGTCATCAGGGGTGTACAGTATACACCGGTATAGCATTGAACAGGAAGACTATATTTCACGCATTTAATTGTTGTATTAATCTTACTTAATTTGTATATGATTTTGGTATTGTAAATAAATATTTGATTGTTAATTCTTGACTTTACAAACCTTTCTGTTACGTTTTATCTGTTATCGTAAAGTAGACGTGACAACTTAAATTTTTGAAAACGACACATCGTCTCCCATTAATTTAATGTAATGTAAAAAAATAATGATTTGAACAATTTCATGATTTTGGGATCAGCGACCTTGACCATTGACCATTACCTACATTTTGTACGTAACACATCGTGTCCCTTTAATGCTTCTACCGACACAATGAAAAGTTACTTTAAATGATTTCCTGATTTTGGGGTCAGAGTGACCTTTGACCTTGACCTAATTTTTGGCATGTGACATATTTTTTTTCCACCCAACTGAAACCACTCAAAAACAAAAATTTAGCAATTTTCAATAATTTTCTGAGTTTTAGGCCACACTGACCTTTCACCTTCCACCCACTAGAATATCCACTCACCAACAATTGGAAATGTAGATAGAAAACTGTCACTTATCAATGATTTTCCAATTCTTAGGCCACAGTGGCCTTTGACCTCTGACATTAACCTCAACTCCGGTATGCGACACATCGTCTTCACCTAGTGCACTCACTCACAGAAAATGCAACTGTGGATGGAAAGCATTCACGGATACAGATCGGATACAAACGGTTCAGTGATTTCCTGTTGATTTTTATTTCTTTTTTTTTGGTCAGTTCTGCAATACAATAATTGAATACATGACTGGTGTTACCTGAGTGATACATGATGTTAGCCACTATTAATCATCCGAGCTTTTGCGAGACGGCCGTCTAGTAACAAGTTTAGTGTTTTGCCATATGCTTTACCAACTTACATTTATCCGCAGCGTTATAATCACACTTTGAACACATGTATGGTTTTATACCAGTATGTTGTCTAGCATGTTTAACGAGATTAAATTTCTGGGAAAAAGTTTTCCCACAGGAAGAGCATTTGAATGGTTTATCTCCGGAGTGTTTCCTGTTATGCCTATCCAGCACGGATTTGTAACCACACCTGTAATCACAATATGAACACGTGTATGGCTTCTCCTCAGTGTGCCTCCGCATGTGTCTGGTGAGATGGTCGCTTTTGACAGTTCTGTAATCACATAAAGAACATTTATAATGCTTTTCTCCAACGTGAGTTCTGTGCACCCTGACATGTTGGACAAGACTGCTCTTTCTGGCAGTCTTGTAATCACACATGGAACATTCGAAAGGCTTTTCACCAGTGTGTGCTTTCATATGTAGGACAAGATGGTCTTTTCGTGTGGTTTTAAAACGACATATTGAGCATTCGAAAGACTTTTCCCCAGTGTGTGTTCTTATATGTCTGATAAGACTACTTTTTCGGGTAGTCCTGAATTCACATATGGCACATTCGAACGGCCATTCCCCAGTGTGTGATCTCATATGCATAACAAGATTGTCGTTTAGTGTGGTCTTGAAATCACATATTGAACATTCGAAAGGCTTTTCATTAGTGTGTTTTCTTATATGTGTGACAAGACTACTTTTTTGGGCGGCCCGAAAATCACATGTGGAGCATTCGAACGGCTTTTCGCCTGTGTGTTTTCTCTTATGTATGACCAGTTTGCCGTGTCTATTCGTCCTGAAATCACATGAGGAGCATTCGAAATGCTTTACATCTGTGCGCGTAATAGTATGACTAACGACATCACTCTTATTAGCAGACTGTGAATCACATCGCGAACACTCAAAAAGCTGTCCATCTCTGTGTTTTCTCATATGCCTGGTTAGGCTGAATTTGAAGCCGAACCTGTGATCACAGTATGGACAAATGTAAGGTTTTTCACCTGTATATCCCTTCGCATTATCCCTCCTCTCAGGCTGTGTTACAATGTGGGTTATCAGCGCAGCTTCATCATACCGATTGTCCCACTGTGGTTTTCCTTTGCTGTGCGATATCATAGGCCTAACAAGGAACTCTTTCCCGGACGTTTCACTACCATCACATGACGAACATGCGTATGGCTTATCTACACATTGACCTGTATTGATCTCCACGGTTTTCTCATGTGAACGATTGACTGGCAAACCAAAAGAGACATGCTCATTCTTTGGCGTACTCTCCGAAACTGCAGAAGCTAAATCTTCATGGTTTGTCATCGCTGCTGCTTGTGTTAGGTTTCCATACAATGTCACAGGAACTGGAGCGGTATTGGCATGTAGGTTGTGCGATATGAAGAAGGTGTCTTCGGATTTACAAACAGCACATTCCTTCTGAAAGAAAAAAAATATATACCATAAGGAGATACGAATATTATCAAGAAATACATTTGGGGCGCCTTTTTTATTCTGACAGGTCAAATATCAAACCACTTACTTGCTGAATATTGTAGATTAAATGGCCCATATTTATACTACGGCCACTTGAAAGTTAACCAATCTCCTGCAGGTCTTCTGCAGAGAGGCTGAAGGCTGTTTGATATTCCCTGAAGGAAGTCTGGAAAATCCCCTGCAGAGGATCTCTGGAAATCATACATGAACAAGTGGTCTGGAGAGATTGAGTACCGGTACTTGGGCATTTCCCCTCACATACATGTACTCTGAATTAGTGGATTTGAAAGGAAATTTAAACAATCATAGTTCCCCCTTGAAAAATCGCCTTCGGGATGTCAAATCATTCATATTCTTGGCATGCCCTCTGTAGATTACCTGCAGGGGATTGGGTAATGGCTCACTTGCACATTATTGACAGAACAGAAAAGAGCCGGTCTGTGCATTGGCCCTTGACTTCAGCTGGCCAGCTAGGGGTTCATATATATTCACTTTGCCCCATCTTTTAACTTGGGAGATTATGTAGAACCAGTGGTAACCGACATAATTTTATACACATGCACTATATTTTCGCAGTATTCAAAGAAAGTGTTTTTTAGGATAGTGTTACTATAATTTGGCAAATATTACATGAAAATATGCCTGCCACCACCAGTTAAAAATATTCCACTAGGTTAAAAGATAGGGCGAAGTAAAAATACATGAACCAGTAGCTGATCAGCTGAAGTCACTGCACAAGAGAGGATCGTCTTTATTCTCTCACTAATGTGCGAGTAAGGTATTGGAAAGTGGCTGTAACGTATAGACCTACACTAAATATGGAATTCTTACGCACATCTTCTCAGATGAAGACTAAACGTATTAACGGATCGTGTCAATGTATCTCGTATCTTTGTTTTACCAAAACAAAATACACTTATAGACATTTATAGCATGATTTATATGAACCATACAAATAACAGCTGCTACCTCACTTACTTTGAGCCTCTCCATCCTTCTATTATCTGAACAATCCTCATTCATGTCATTGGGTGACTCCAGCTGAATCTGCTCCAATGAGACGCCATGCTCTATCTGTGATGGGTCCATTTGATGCGCCGGTATTTGCCCATATTCTGTTTCCACAGGCGATCGTAGTTCAGGATATTCACAATCAGGGTCTTGTGGTTCTTTCTTTAGGCATATAGGGAAATAAGGAGGCAGTCTCGATGGCGGCTGATAATCCAGATGCCCACCGCCTTCAGCGGCGCCATGAAGATTGAATGCATAAGGTTCTTCTTCGATGTGCTGCTGTATTGTCGCGGAGTCGACATGATAATATTCTGGGTTGTGGAATACAGATCCATCACCAGCATCCCCAATGCCAGGTTCAGCCTTCAAAGAAGACGATCTGAACATCTCCGGCTGTTCTAATAAGAGTCGATTTCGAATTCCTCTACAATGTTTCTGTCTATTTGTCCACAAATCGCACTATTACGGCGGTCCAGGATGTTATTACGATTCCAGATGTTTAGAACCTAATTGCTCTGAGAAAAGAGAAATCAAGAGAAAAGGCAGAAATCAATATCAATGAATATCCTATTAACGCTCCCCATGTTACATGTCGCTTGTAACATATTACAGACTTGGCCGCTCAGTGATCGCACGTGGTTGGCAAGTCCCTCCACTTGAGCTAATCTTATCGCTGGCCAGACGAAACTTGTATTTCTTGGATACAGCGAGTTAGGGAGAATAGTTCAAAGATGGCCCACAAACAAATAATGGATAACACTTTATAAAGGTACGCAATAGTAGACCTGGAAATCGTATCGATCAGTTCTATCAATGAATCGGTTTTATTTTTGATAACATTATGCATAAAGAATGTGAGACCAATTACTGATCTGATCGACAATGTTAGATCAGTACATCCTAGCAAACTTTACCAACCTTGATTAACAATAATCATGGTTGGTAATAAGCCTTGTCGGAATTAGCGACCTCTACGACAATTCCTGTCGGAAGGAACAGGCATGACAGGGAGTGTAAAATAGCGCCGCTTAGCCCTCTTCACCCATCCTGTACCAGTCTCGCCTGCATCTAGCAGTGACGGCAGGTAATTTCCACTGGACTTATAACTGGCAATTGTATGGTCAAAGTAGTCCAGCTGGGCTCAGTCCATGCAGGAAAACCAAACTCCAGGCTCTTTCAATATGCTGGTATTTACTGAATCCCTCCATCACGTGACCCCTCCCCAAAACTATATCCGATCTGCCATAACTAACCAATGAAAGGAATATTGCTCAATTTGAAAACAAATAAAGAATTAGTTCAATCATGAACGTCGCTCGCATGGGCTCACTGAGTAAGCCCATGCGAGCGACGTTCATGATTGAACTAATAAAGAATGTACATGCCCACGGTGATATTCCAAAAAGACCAGCATATTTCTCCAGCCTGTTTAGTCGAATCCGGGAGAGGAGCCCTTCAGGGCAAAAGCCCACTAAGGCATGAGACCTTCGGACAGGGTTATTCCAAAACAGGGCACGAACCCACAATTTAAGTGGGGAACCATGCCAATTTGGGATGAGAAAAATGACCAACACTGATTTCAAGATGTATATTCTCGCTTTGGCTAGACACTCTCTCGTTCTGTGGGCTTTTCTTCCGCTTACCTCCGTGTTGCCTGACGGTAACACGCGAAAGGGGGACAGTTACTTAACTAATAACGCTACATGATCTAAATGACTGACAACAAACGAATTTAAACCCCACTCAGACTCACCCCCTAAAAGTTAGTCGCGTGTACATAGTTGTAGTTTAGTTAGTCGGTAGTTGTGAATTTGTGTAAATAGACTGCCTAATTCTTCATTCCACGATATGTATACCGTTACCTCTTGCAGAGGGTGCTCCTAGATGAAAAATAGGGATTTCCGGAACAGCAACAACAACAATCCCCAAACTATTACTTGTCTACGCCTTTGTGTGTAATATATTTCCAGATATGTATACGTCTACACCCTATTATATTATCGCGGACTCTTACTTCTGATGGGGAATCGTATGTGTGTCTCACCTTTTCATAATTTCTCAAACAGCAAAATGGTCAAGAAAGAAATTATTTCTGAGACCATACGCGCTACGACAATCTTAAAATCAGGGACGCATGTACGTTTAGGATTATTCATACAATCGGAATTCGGACTACAAAAACTATCTTCGACGGGTGGTAAAAGACAAACCTATATTTGAGCGGAGAGATTCACGTGTATCTGATTGTATCAGAATCTTGAAATACAGGAGGCTCAAACAAAATAAACGAACGAATGTGAGTGTATTTTATCATAAGATATAGCACTTTCGCCTGGAAGGTCTTCGGTTGTAGAATAAGCTCAAGGTAGAATTTTATCTATATCTGCAGAGCTAATCGATTCCAAGAATACAAAATTTCTGAGTATCGTAGGCCTACATGTTCCTTATTATAATTTTCAGTCTATTTACATAATGTTAGAAGGAGGGCATGTTATAACATTTTTTGAGACGGGAAATAGAAAAAAAGTATAGCAATATATGTCTTTATGGACTAAATTACACAACAGTTCGTGTATAACGAATATTTTATATTCAGCACGAGCGAAGACACATTTCAAACATGAAGTACCAGATGTGCTACAACCCCTCAGCCCACAAACAGTACACACCAAGATGTTATGGCATTTGCGTACGCTTTTGTATGAACCACTGATTGAACCAATGGGCCGAATAAATTATCTAGCTTCACAGGGTGTAGGCACACGTGGGTGAAACACAATCCAAAGCGACTACTCATGGCATGGTAAATGCATACCAAATTTGAGAAGTTTCCGATGGATGGTTTCCAAGTTATTGAATTTCAGATGGACCAAGAGATGGATGGATGCAAGAACGGACAAGCGGAATCCGGTATACCCCCTACTATGTAGTGGGGTATAAAAAGTATTCACACAGCTGTGAAGAAAAATCTGTAAAGTTGTGATTTCATTGCCCTGGCCTGAAACTAAATGTCGGATGGTTGTCCGAGGAGTTTTTATTCGATGGGGCTTTTGTGCAGATCCCAAAATCAATGCTGAACTGTTCGCATATTGTTCATACTTTTCATAGAATAGCTTTCACTTAACTACGGGCGAGGACCACATTTTGTTGTTAGTAGTATATACTGCGTAAAATGCCGCCAATTGACCTCAAAAATTTGCATATTTTGTGGAGGTCACGTGGAGGTCGGAGAGGTCAAGTGCAGTATAGTTCCGGCAGAATGACCAAAAAGCTACCTCCAACACAGGAGAGTTCCAATTGTTGCAGGGAATGTTCTCCTCCGCGGTGGTGCGGTTCTGGCGGTGATGCGGTCGCGGGAAAAAGCTTCCGCGGAGAAAAAGTAGTCCCTAGATAAAATGGTCCGATGGGGTCGAGTGAGGTATCAAAGTGAAGCCTATGTGAGGGGGCATCTAATGGGCTGGGTGTGGGGTTGAAATATCGGCATTCTGCGCATGCGCGGTGGCCCAAGTGTATGGAAATAGACGTTTTGGTGTCGAGGGGAGTCCCTAATGGTCCAATGGAGTTGAGTGAGGTATCAAAGTGAAGCCTACGTGAGGGGCATCTGATGGGCTGGGTGGGTGCATGTAAAATTTTTCCTGAAAAAAAACGGAACAAGGACTTTATCGAAAAATTCGGGAAAATGCCTATATGGGGTATGGGGGTATATAGGTCGCCGGGCTTAACGGGGCTTGCCTATCAATAGAGTTATCTCCCCCTAGTTCCAGGGTGGGTGTATGTAAAATTTTTCCTGAAAAAATACGGAACACGGACTTTATTCTAAATTACGTGAAAATGCCTATATGGGGTATGGGGGTATAGGACCATCCTGGGAAACCTACTTCTAGACATTTGCGGTATAGGTTGTGGGGTCTCGTTTTCTTAGTCTCGTCAAGACAAACATGATAGGAAGTGTCGCGGAGCGAATCGGTGAAATTTTGAAAAAAGTCACCGAGACCCATATAGACCCATATAGTCCCATACTGGGGGTATAGGACCAATGTTTGTCCCACTGGGAAACCTACTTCTATACATTTGCGGTGCGTTTGTTTGGATTTGTTTTCTTAGTCTCGTCAAGACAAACATGATAGGAAGTGTCCCGGCACGAATTGGTGAAATTTTTGAAAAAGTACCATACAGCCCATATAGACCCATATAGTCCCATACTGGGGGTATAGGACCAATGTTTGTCCCCCTGGGAAACCTACTTCTAGACATTTGCGGTATAGGTTGTGGGGTCTCGTTTTCTTAGTCTCGTCAAGACAAACATGATAGGAAGTGTCCCGGAGCGAATCGGTGAAATTTTTGAAAAAGTACCATACAGCCCATATAGACCCATGTAGTCCCATACTGGGGGTATAGGACCAATGTTTGTCCCCCTGGGAAACCTACTTCTATACATTTGCGGTATGGTTGTTTGGATTTGTTTTTCACGTCTCGTCATTTAGAACACGATAGGAAGTGTCCCGGAGCAAAACGGTGAAATTTTTGAAAAAAGTCACCGAGGCCTGGGTAGGCCCATAGGCCTATACTGCATGGCTATGGGTGTATAGGGCCATACGGGGTGGACATGTTGGAGTCTAGGTGAGTCCCTGGTGGTCCAATGGTGTCATATGAGGTCTTATTTTGAAGCTCTCATGCAGGAGCACTTCACTACACTAATGGTTCGTACGTTGTCAATAGTCTGCGCATGCGCAGCCTGGCCGTAGTATAGAAAGCAGGCATTTTTGGGGGTGTGTGTGTGGGTGTGTTTGGGTTAGAGATGGGCTATTCACGGTTCGAATGGGTCGTGTGAGGTATCCATGTGAAGCCTATGTGAGAGAGCCTCTGATGGCGTGGGTGTGGGGATGAAATATCGTCATTCTGCGCATGCGCAGCCTGGCCGTAGTATGGAAATAGACGTTTTTGGGGTCTAGCCGAGCCTCTCATGGGCCTATTGGGTCGAGTGAGGTATCCATGTGAAGCCTAGGTGAGGGGGCTAGACTAGGGTGTCGCTTCAATTCTGCTGCGCAGGTCACGTGGGTTGTGACGGTTTTACTAAAACTACCTCCAAACCCAGAAGAGTTCCAATGTTCCCCTTAGACGTTCGGATGTTCAACCTCCGGGGTGTTCCCCGGCCCGGCCCGGCCCGGCCCGCCCCGGCCGCAGCGCGCGCGCGCGCGGGTTCTCCGGAAGTGCGCGTTATCACCGGCAGTGCGCGGATGCATGTCGGTCAAAAGGTCACATCCAGGTCAAAAGGTCCAATGTGCAATGAGACAATGTTGCGGCATCGATATATACAGAGCTTGAACTCCAAAAAGGGGATTGTAAATGAACCTGGGAAACATGGGCAGGTCCATTTGGACCAATCAGCGGTCGAGAAAAAAAGAGCCAATGAGCGATCGATAAAAGAACCAATGGAGGGGTACTAGGCACACGTCTGTGCCTACATCCGAGTACTAGGATGCTTTCGCCTACGTCCGCGCCTACATCCGTTGTTTTCTGGACATGGATGGGTTACCTTTAGCTCCATTCTAGGCCACTGATTGGCTAATACGGTGTTCAAAGCCAGTTTCATGCATTATGCTCATATAACTTATAGTAATAAACTTAATCTATACGTGTTGGACGAGTCTTCACTCACCGTCTTCCTTTACACGCACCTCAATGAAATACCCGCTCCAAACCTAGACCAAAACACGTACTTGGTCTGTGGGCTGATTTCATTGGCTCTCTATTTTACTATAGTGCTCTTGCATTCTAACATTGATGGGTTACATTTTGGCCCCACCCTACACCACTGATTTCAGTTTGACTGAATCTCCACATTGGGCATTTATGCATTATGAATAAAACACACAAGACAGGGTTTTTGGTGAGATCTCATTTTTTTTATTCAGTGAACAACAACAACAACGTGAGAACAACCACGTGAAAACTGAAGCCCAGAACAAGGGGCTTGTACATTGAAAGAACTGAAGCCCAGAACAGGGGGGCTTGTACATTGAAAGAACTGAAGCCCAGAACAGGGGGGCTTGTAAACTTAAGCCCAGAACAGCGGGCTTGTGTACATTGAAAGAACTTAAGCCCAGAACGGGGCTTGTGCATTGAAATGATGGGCGGCCCAGTCATATACGAGTACATCGCGGTCCTCGGCCTTGGGGTACTCGTCAAACATCTGTACGATGGTAGATAAGGGTCTTCCCCGGCATCGATGGTACAGGTAAAACAAACAATATTGTCCGCACACGCTACTGGTCAGGCTTTGCAACGTTTGACTGTTCCAACACCACGTCTCTGTGCCTTGATCCATGAAGTCTGTTAAATCGGGATGGAAGGGTGGCAGGCCGTACGGGTCAAAGTATTCGCCCTGCTGTTCTGTCAAGTACACGACCACCCAATGTTCACCGGGCCGATCCATCGGGTCCGTGTTGAGAACGTAAGCAGCAGGATACATACGGTCTAATGGGAACCCATCTCGGGCGAACACCCCTTGAAAGACCATACGTGTCTCTGGGTCATTCTCCAGCACGGTGGTTATCTGGTCTGTATCCATGTTAGGTGGAGAAGTCACACAGGACGTTGCGCGCCTTGTCCACTTGAATGATGTTGTCAAACTCGGCGTAGCAGATCACATTGACGGTGGTCGCGAGGGCTCGTACAAAGTGGATTTCCAACCGTAAATTGCCTTGCTTGGCCAGGGCCAGCTGATGGTCGTTCTCTAAGGTGGGCTGTGAACAGCCTCTGATAGGCTCCAATGAAATTCATGCGCCCAAAGTTCGGTGTTAAGGCCGTGGCTGGGACCACATCCACATGCAGGGCCACAAAATTGATGCCGAAATGTTTAAAGTCAAACGGATTCTCTGGGTAGGCTCCGCTGAAACTGGTATTTTCCACACAGGCCAGGATCAATCGCTTGGGTAGTTCCCCCAGGAACAGGTTTTCTTTGTTAGCGCCCATATTTCCAGCAGGCACAGAGAACACTTTGGTTTGTACACGTCGGATAGGGTACTGGGCTGGTTTTGTTTCCAAGGCTTTCATGTGTCCCAATTGAACGGCTGGATTCGGTTTCACTTTTCGGACATACAGGACTGCGTCTTGGATGACAATCTTATAGTCAGCTGCATGCCCGTCTACGTTAGTGGCCATCAAGGCGAAGGTCGGAGGCGCCCGTATCAGTCGGATTTTGATGGGGATCTTGTTCAAGAGGTACCGGTCTTGCATGAACATGTCTGCGTGCAGTCGACCCATGAGATCCACCGAGGCACTGTTCGCAGTGAAAGCCTTCCGTTTGTTATATCCCACATTGTCCACCGTGTCCATGTGCTCGGGTGTGTCCTGGTAGAATAAACCGGCTGTCAGCTGAGACTTTTTAGCCTCTCGGCCATACGACAACAGTGTCTCGATGTAGGCTCGATAGGGGTACGTGTTGGTGGAGTCACTGATGAGTTTGTCGCTGAGAAAAATATCCACCTGTTGAAACATCGAGTGCAGCCAGAGATTCGTCGGGCCCACCGTTGCAGCTTGGATGATTCTGGTGCCAGCCCCATTGACCACCTTGGCTTTCACATACAAGTATGTATGGGCTAAATCCACATAGGCCGTATCCGCATTACTGATGGTGAACTCGATGGGCCCTGTTTCGTTGATGCTGGAGAGCGGGAGATGCTCCACCCATAATCCTTGTTCGACACTGGTCTGTGTGGGCGGCACGGTCCACAAATCAAATTCACTGTTGGTGGAGGGGCAGGACTCGGCTTGGATCAAGGACATGTTTTAAGAAAAGATATCCTTTGTCTTCGATGTGCGTCGTCGCTGGGTCGGTCGTCGACTGGTGCGTGGTCTCGGTGGGGCAGCTCTTTTATTCCCTACGGTGCGTTGTGCTTTGGCCACCAATACGCCTCCCGCTTCTTTGGCCCGCCGTTTCAAGGCTTCTTTGGGTGCCGTACCCCCCAAGACATCACCGGCCACTTGCAGTCCACTGCGTACCGCTTGTTTGCCGATTGCTTTCACCCCACGCGTCACGAAGGGCAGGAACGTTTTGACGATGCTCCCGAGTATGTTCTCCAGTCCATGTCCACGTTGCATGCGTGCACCGCTAAAGACCGGAAAGCCACCCCCGCCCTGTTGGGCACAATAGTCCATATAGCTGCGTGCATCGCACTCGTAAGGTACTTTCATTATGCGAAGTGGGAAGCACGTGCTTGTCGAAAATGAAGTGTCAGCACCACTTTTCCTCGTTCGAATGCCACCGGTCGTTCCGTGTCATCTCTTATATCCACCGTGATCGTGTTGATGTCGGTTTGTCGTACGGGCAGGTAGAGCGTGTGGGTGAAACTGTGGGTGACTTGATTTCCATACGTCTTTTTAATGGGGACCACCGTAACAGAGGTGTGTTGATATCGCCCACGATGTGGTTGTCCACCACGTCCGAGTAGACGTAGAGTCCGTACATACCCGACTTTATATCCATCGGGATCTCGCCATGGTGGGCGGTGGGACCAGCGAACGTCTGAAGATCGAAACCCAGCATTTGTTGTAGGATAGGACTCAGTACGACACTCGCGTTGGCGGGGACGATAAGCTGTGCCTTGTCGTTGTGTGCGTTGTAATCGAAGTCCACGTGATTCTTGAAGGGATAGGCTTTGATGGGTTTTGAAGTATTCGTGACCTCCCGTAGAGCCTTATAATGCAACAGTTTTGACAGCCCACCCATGCACTCCTTGGGGGTATCGTATTGGCCTTCGGGGAGGGTGAGTCGGGTGTCTTTTCCTTCGTAGGTCACCTCGTACCACACTTCATTGGCTCGCACGTTGTACCACGAGTAAGGGTATTGGATATCCACGAGGCCACATTCCCATCGTCCAGGTAAATGCAACGGTTGCGGTAACTGGGTCACGTACTTGGCCACGGTGTTGTCAGGAAACACATCCAGCGAACTGTTACTGGGTAGGGTGAGGTAAAACATGGCGACTGAGCTGTCCTGCTGCTGCTGTTGGTTTTAATAGGTGTTCCAGGCCTTGGGCGGTTGTGTCCGGCGTCGTGTTCGTCGCGTTGACTTGCTACGTGTCACGGCTCTGGAGATGTGGGGTGTCCTGATCGAGGGTGGTTTTTTAAAGGACTGAAAAGAAGGTGCCCGTTGTGGTGGTGGTGTTTTGGGGGGTGACTCCGGTTCCCATTCGGCTTCCCAAGAAGGTAGTGGAGTCTGTCGTGGTGCACGACTCGGTGATTGCTGGGTTCGCTGCATAAAGGCCCAGCGGTGGGGGTTCCCCACCAATTCCTGTGGTACATGCATGTCTTTCAAGCCTTGAGCAAAGACCTCCCATCCTCGAGGATCGGTGTGCGACCTGCGTTTACGCATCAGGTCATTCACTAAATCCGTCATGTGGGTGCCGGGGACCACCTGATTCTGTACCAGTAGTTCGCCTTTATCATTCCAAGTCATGTTAGGATTTTGTTTCATCCGTTGTAATACCAGGCCAGCTTGTTTCTTGAACGATGCAGGTACACTCTTCAGCACTTCGTCTTCCACCCACTGTGGGGCTGTGGGTGGTACCCCTGGTAATGGCGGCTGTTGGAGCGGTGCTGAGGTCGGCGGTGTGTCACGCGGTGGTGGTGGTGGCGGTGGTGGTGGTGGGGTAGAGAGGGTTTTGTATTGGTCCATGAACGTCATGTACCGTTGAAGCGTCTCATTGTACCGTTGTACTTTCTCACTGTCGCTTAAAACCGGTCTCTGTAAGATCTGTTGCATCTCTCCATCGAGGGTGTTTATGGTCTTCACCGTAGGTGGGACAGGGTAGAGCGATTGGAGGTTTTGAAGGAGCCGAGGTTCGACGAGGACCATTTTTTTCGTGTGGTTCATTGTCGGCCGAAGAGTCCACCCAATACTGGACCCAACACGGAAGCAGCCAACGGTGCTAGGATGGCCCCGAGAAAGCCGCCTTTCTGTAACACCTTTTTCTTTTGTGTTTGAGGGACCCGCTTCTGGACTAGGGTTCGGAGACCTGTCTTATGCTTGGCCAACTTGGTCTTCTGAGCCGGAGTCAGTGGTACGTTGCCTTTGAACAGGCTGTACCCGATCTCGCACAGACAGCGTACAAGGTCAGGATCCGCACCGTGTACAATGGTTCGGACCAACTCGGGTGGGGCCGTCTTCAATACACGGAGCGTGGGAGCGTGCTTCCGTACTCGCGCAGACCCACAACTCTGCTCTTTCTATCTACTTCAGAGACAAAGTCAACCCTGCTGTGGGATTCATTCTTTTTATTATCCCCATCATCAAAACACACACACCCCAGCTGGGGGAGCCACTGTGGGTGTGTTTACATTATTTTTGCATGTACACGTGGTGGGCCTCTCCGGGAAAGATGCCGGTCCGTAGTCGAAGATGTTCGTGGGTGGCTTGCTTGAGGTCGAAGAGCATATACCCGTGCTGAGGGGTTGTGGCATCTTTGAAGGCTTCCAAAGCAAACGGTGTGCGGCCGGGATACATCTGTCTCGCCAGGTGCAGCAGTTGAGTGGTATCTCTCGGGTTTTTGAAGACCACTAGGTAGTGGGCATTAAAGCTGATGTTCCGATGTTCTTTGTTTTTACTGAACAGATTCTGCACAATGTAGATGGTGCTGAGCCGTCGATGGTGGCTGCCTTTGGTAAAGAGTTGGGTGACTCGCGCATCCGTCTCCGCCATGAGATCATCCAGAACCACCAAGGTGTCGGGTTCCAAATCGGCCAGGTTGGGTAGGCCTTCCACGATCGTGATGTGGGGCATTGCTGCATACGTTTCCTGCCATTCTCCGTAACACCACACGACTCGGGCAATGGGTGGGGTGATCATGCTGTCGGCGTGTTGAAGGAGCTTTCTGACGAAGTGCGTTTTGCCGGAACCCGTCGGTCCTGCGATGACGCAAGTGAAGGGATGCTGCCACCGAGGGTCCATTGTTCGAGGTGTATCCGTTGTCGTGGTAATCCGCTCTTGTAAATTTGGTACGAGTGAACTGGAGTGGTGGGTACAACGTCGGTCGTCGTTGTCTGTTCGCTGCGAGTGATGATGGTGGTGGTGGGTACAACGTCGGTCGTCGTTGTTTGTTCACTGTGAGGGATGAAATCCGGTGGGTCTTCAGACGTAGTGGGTGTACTTGGTGTAGGTGTGGAGCTTGGTGTGGAGCTCGACGTGCCTTGTACACGGGGTGTGGTGGTGACTGGGCTCGATACGGGGTTGACTGGTGCTACCTGTAGACCGGTTTCACTGGTGGCTGGTATTCTCAGTTGGTTAAGTAACGTGCTGACATAGGCTACGTCGTAAAACACACCTCCGTACAACACACTCAGCAGGGTTAGCAGTATCACCACAAAGCCCACTTGCGCTTTGCGCGTTTTGGGAGACGCTGTGTTCAGAGGCAGCTGCTGTTTGTCCATAGCACTGTGGTCGGACGTGGAATGACGGTAGTGGTGTCTGACTTTATAGTCGTTTCACCTGGTTGGCAGCGACCCAGGAATTGAAGGAACTGGGCCAGCCTTGCCATTTGACGAAATGAAACAGTTTGCCACGTCGACGTTCCGTTTTCAAAATCTGCTCCACTGTGTAGTAGTCATGCTGTGTTTTTACGACAGGCTGTAATTCCGTCTCGTAAAACGTCCCTAGCAACGGTTCCCCTTGAAGATCTTCCAGTTCATAGACTCGCTGCTGTCGGGGTAGTCGCCGTTTAATCAGGAAGTGCTCATCGCTCCAGTTGGGCAAGTAACTTTTCTCGAACTTGCCCTTGAATTTCCTGATCCGTACAGGGTCCCCGACCTTGTACACCGCCTTCGTCATTCGCTGCGATGGCCTGGGGTACAAGACACGCCGGACTTGGGCTTCATTGCGTTGGGTCACGGTAATGGGGGCTCTCTCTATACTCCGATGATAGGCTCGATTGTAACCACTCACAAGTTTCGGGAGAACATCGATGTACCGCCTTGTATTCTTATAGGTGAAATATTTATACATGCGGCCTTTGAATGTCCTGTTGAACCTTTTCACCACGGGAGCCTTGGTCTCGTTGTACGTATGGAAGAAAAACACCTTCTGGGCTTTCAGAAACTGTTGGAACGGTCTGTTGAGGAATTCCGTGCCTTCGTCGGTTTGCAAATACAAAGGTTTGCGCCCGGTCTTGAAGATGTCTTTGAACGCCGCTATGAGATTCGCCCCCGTTTTCGTCCGGATGGGTACCACCCACGCATACTTGGATAGGATATCGATGCACGTCAAGATATACCGATTCCCATCGTTGTGTTTGGCAAAGGCGCTCATATCGACCAAATCCGCTTGCCACTGGGCATCTATTCCTCCCACGATGACCCGGTTCCGTAGAAAATGGCGACGGACAGCTCGATGTAAGGTATAGGTGTCTTGTTTTCTTAACCAATCTCGGACTTGGGCACGTTGCATCCCCTGGGGTTTGGCCGCTCGATAGAGAGCCGACAATGTACTATAGGCCGCCGGACTGTCGGGACTGTAGTATAAGTTATCCAACACCTTCTCCCAGCGCTTCATGGTGACAAAATGATGATGCACCCTGGCTCTATCGTTTATTTATAACGGGTATATCTTGGGCCGGAGTTTCTTTCTGATTTTCTTCATTGGCTTCCACAGTGTCCATGGTAAATGACCAGTCCAACTAGTCTGATGACCGCTTGATAAGCACTTGATCCACATCTACCACGGCATCTTCCAATGCAGACCATAGATCAGGGTGAAGGGTAAAATGCACTGTACCCCCATCTAGCCGAGCCAATTGAGCAAAGAAAGGGCCGCGTCGGATGTACACATCGTGACACAAGTGGATGAGGTCGCCGTCCAGTTCACCAGACAACACCCGTTTGAATTTGGTCCAGCCCTCTCGGGACAGACGAATATGAGCCGGGCACGGTTGTGTAGGGTCCGCATCACAGATGTCTCCCACCTCCTCCATGATATCGACCTTATCCGCATAAACGTGCAGGAAAACCTCGGGGGTCAAGCTGAGATACGCCAGTGTTATATGCTCCGCCATGGTCAGGACGTGAATGGTACCAATTTGACTGTCTCTCCTATTTATAGGGAGAACCCCGTGAGATCAAAGGATCAGGTGGTCATGTCACTGGGCTGACTGAGTCTAGCCGGGTAATCAATGGCATCGTCGTCGGGTTCATGGCTAGACAGTTGTTCATTGGGTTCTGCCGCCGATTCTCTCAGGGCACGAGCCCACTCCAACTCGTCTGATGACCGCTCGTCCTGTGTAAACTGTTGGTCCACGATAGGCACCACTTTCTCGAAGGCTATCCACAGATCGGGGTCTAGGGTGAGGCTTCGCGTAGGGTCTTGGTAGCGGCCCAGGCGTGGGAAGAGAGGGTCCACGGTATACGTAGATGGCATTGTCTATGTGGATGAGGTGTACATCGAGCTCGCCGCTCAACACCCGTTTAAATTTGGTCCAGCCGTCACGGTGTAGCGTAACCGTATTCGATACGGTCTCAGCGGGCGACCAGCAAACATCTCCACGGTCTTCCACGGGGGTGACTTTATCTTCATAGACGTGTAACCCCACCCGGGGTGTAAGGGGAAGGATGGCTCGTAGGACTGGTGACATGCTTGCTCCAATGACGATCGTTGAATGACACACACTCTGTCTGACCCTCGTATTTATAGTCAGGTCCCACTGTCAATACCACAGCGCCAGGTGTGCGGTTATACGTTTATGCAGATAAAGTCAAACTGGCGAAAGACGATCTAGCTATTTACTGGACACCCGCTGAAATGCTATGGAATCCGGTGACACTACAGCGTGATGGGTGGAATAAGTTTAAACGGGTGTTGAGCGGTGAATTGGACGGAGATCTCATCCACCTGGATAATGCCATGTACGTCTATACCCTACCATCCCTCCGCATACGTCTAGGCCGGTACAAAGAGCCTTCGCGCAGTATCAGCCTAACTCCTTCTGTGTGGGAAGCCTTGAAGAAAATAGTGCCTATTGTGGACCAGTTATTGTCACCGGACGATCGATCACCTGAGCAATTAGCGTGGGTTCGTGCTATAGAAGACGCGTTCGCTGAACCTCATGAAAGACTACATGAGGCAGAATTTTGTTTCTGTAAACCAGATACTACAGCCGGGAAAAAAAGGCCTATATGTAAAGAATGCACAGCGGCTAGAGGGTCAGTATCACCCTGGGAAGAGATCGACACACATGTGACGGGGGCGAACGAAGGAAAAGTCCGTGATGCGGCGGTCGGGAAAAAAGGAGACGTCTACAGTGATTAACAATGTGTTAACCGATTTGTATTACAAGCCGACGAGTCCAGCTGCCTATAGTGCTGTGGGGGCGCTAGCTCGAGCGGCCCATTCTCAAGGCATTAGTCGAACTGAAGTTCGAGACTGGTTAAAAACCCAAGATACGTATAGTTTACATCGGGCTGCCCGACGTCATTTTCGTCGTAACCGGGTGATCGTGGGCGGGATAGACGCGCAATGGCAGGCGGATTTAGTGGACATGAGTCGATTTGCACCTCAAAATGATGGACACCGGTACATATTGACCTGTATCGATATTTTATCCAAGTATGCCTGGGTACTTCCCATTCGTACCAAAACAGGAGAGAATCTCATAGCAGCGTTTCAGCAGATTTTCAAGACGGGGCGCAAACCTCTTTATTTACAAACAGATGAAGGCACAGAATTTCTCAACCGACCCTTTCAAGCCTTTCTTAAGAAAAAGAAGGTATTTTTTTTTCACACGTACAATGAGACGAAAGCATCGGTAGTGGAACGCTTTAATCGGACCTTCAAAGGACGCATGTACAAGTTTTTTACTGCTCAAAACACTCGACGCTACCTGGATGTATTACCTCAACTGGTCCAAGGCTACAATCGGGCCTATCATCGCAGTATTCAGCGAGCGCCCCGTACTGTGACAGAACGTAACGAACATCAAGTGCGTGCTACGCTGTACTCCTCCAGTCCACCATCACCACTCACGGCACCCCGTTACAAACGGGGAGATGTAGTGCGGATCAGTAAAGTGAAAGGACAATTTGAGAAAAGTTATTTGCCGAACTGGAGTGACGAACACTTTGTCATCGTGCGCCATAAACCTCGACAACCCCACGTCTATCAACTGGAAGATCTACAAGGAGAGAGACTGCAAGGCACGTTTTACGAGGCAGAATTGCAACCCATAGTGAAAACACCGAAAGACTACTACACGGTGGAAAAGATTTTGAAAACGGAACGTCGACGTGGGATTCCCTATCATTTCGTCAATTTAATTCCTGGGTGTCCGGCCGTGACATGAAACGTCTATAAATTCTAACGCCTATCACCACCCGCCTTCAGTGTAGGACTGTACCATGGATAGTACACGTCTACCCTTACTGTTAAGAACTCGAAAAGCACAAGTCGGTACTGTGTTGTGTCTAGTCGTGGTTCTGGGTACGTTATTTACCGGTGTGTTCTACGATTTATCGTACGTGATATCCTGTTTCAACAACCTGCGTTCTCCATCATCCACCACGACCACGACCCCACTGCCTACACCAGCCAAGACGTAAAGGGTCCGCCACGTCTCAACGCAGACACCCACCACATCGTCTACTCCAGCCATCACGTTACCCCGCTACATACAGCCAACTACCACGACGGCCCGTACTACGACTCCACATCATCCTCCATCATCATCATCCCTGAGAAGCGACGACCAGCCTTCCACTCCACCCTCTAGCACTACTACGACGCCGCTAAACAGATTTGAAGTGGATCCCCGTGAATCACACCGTTTACCCCGACAACGGTATCCCTTCGAGTACGATCCCCGGCAACCCCGACTACTGGGGTGGGCTTCTAAACGTCGAGCGCAAATCACCCCATAAAGAAAAACGATGGACCCGCGATGGCAGCATCCATTCACGTGCCTCATCGCTGGACCGACAGGGTCGGGAAAATCACACTTTGTTCAACGTCTCATCCAACACGGGTCAGCCCTGATTTCACCGCCTCTAGCTCGCATCCTGTGGTGTTATGGCGCTTGGCAGCCCGCGTATGAGGCACTGGCCCGTGTCCCAGGACTCACCTTAGTGGAAGGCTTACCACCTGAAGATATACCCCAAGACACCTTGGTAGTGGTGGACGATCTCATGACGGAAACGGACACTCGAATCACCCGTCTCTTTACCAAAGGCAGCCATCATCGTCGGTTGAGCATCATCTACATCGTACAGAATCTCTTCAGTAAGAACAAAGAACACCGGAACATTAGTTTGAATGCTCAGTATGTGGTGTTATTCAAAAACCCCAGAGACGCGTCACAAATTACCCACCTGGCTCAACAGATGTACCCTAAAAACACGGCCTTTGTACGAGAAGCCTTTGAAGATGCGACCCAACCTGCTCACGGCTATCTACTCATCGACTTGAAACAAGACACGCCCTCACCCTGCGATTGCGTACCCTGATTTTTCCCGGCGAGATACAGACGGTGTACACCCCCAAATGAGTCAAGAAGATAAAAGAAGAAGACAAGGCACTCGAGCCCTCATTTCCTCATCATGTCTGCACGCGTACGCAAGCACGCGCCCGCTTTGCGGGTATTACGCAGCGCGCCTCCGGAAGTGGGCCGGGCCCTGGTGCGCGGCGCGGATGCCGACTTGGTACGGTGTTTGTGTGAAGTAGCTCATAATGTATTAAAAGGCAATGTTCCACTCAGTCCTCTGCAGAAAGGAAAATTGCAACGGCACAAGGCGGGTCTCCGAACGTTGGTCAAGAAAACGGGCAGTGTCAAGAAAAAGAAACAGGTGTTACAGCGAGGTGGATTTCTCGGCGCACTCCTCGCTCCCTTAGCCGCTACTGTACTGGGCCCGTTACTCGGTTCCATCTTGGGACGCTAACATGGACCATACGAAAAAAATGATGCTGGTGGAACCTCGACTGTTACAGAGTTTACAATCCCCCTATCCCGTACCACCCACAGTGCAACAACTCCAGTCTTTGGATGAAGAGATGAATAGTATACTGCAACGTCGACTGCCCGATCACGAGAAAATTCAACTCTACCATCATACGCTGAACCGGTACCAGACGTTTATGGATCAATATAGAGGAAGTAGTACCCCACTACCCACCACCACGCCCACCCCACTGACATCCCTACCACCACCGTCATCCTCGGCCTCACCTGAGCTGGAACAGGAAGTGTTGGCCAGTGTGCCTAAAGCCTTCAAGACCAAGGCCCGTTTATTGTTGGACCGGGTGAAACAGAATACCGATATGGATTGGAATGCGGAAGGAAACCTGCTGATTCGCAATCAAGTGGTACCGGGGTCTCATATGACGGATTTGATCAACGATATGGTGCGTTCTCGCAAACACTCTAATCCTCCGGGCTGGGAAGCCTTTGCTCAGGGATTAAAAGACACACACACCCCTCAAGAATTGGTAGGAAATCCTAACCGTTGGAAGTGGATGCAAGCTCCCGCTCGACGTCTCCCCACTACCCGGGAACGTGAATGGCAACCGCAGACACCGCCCAAAACACCCTCACGGCGATTTCACCCCTATGCCACCCCTATACCGACCACACCACAGCCACGACGATCACGACGCCGAGGTAAGGCGCCCAAGGCCTGGGAACCCTACTAAGGGCACCCTACTAATAACTCCTATAAAAACCCGGTGCAGAAGCCAGAACAACTCAGTCGTCATGTTTTACCTGACGTTGCCCAGTAATAGCTCATTCGACGTGTTTCCTGGCAACACCTTGACCAAGTATGTCACGCAATTACCCCAACCGTTACATTTACCGGGACGCTGGGAATGTGGACTGGTGGATATTCAATACCCTTACTCATGGTACAACGTACAAGACGGAGAAGTATGGTACGAAGTGACCTACGAAGATAAAGTCTACAAACTGACTCTTCCCCAAGGCCAATACGATACACCGCAGACGTTCGTAGAGGGTCTGAATGGCTTGATGGAGTACAAGGCCCTAAAGTTCAGCACGGGTGATACAACACGCCTGATATCCTTGAACATCAAGAGACACATATTCTT